>JAJMDW010000175.1:0-138680 GCA_030573755.1 Starmera amethionina
AATATATTAATATTGAGTCTAAACATCTACATCACAAGTAACACTCATTCTCATTCTCGCCTCTTTCCATGCGTTATACTGGTTCAAATCTTTAACGGACCTCAAAGTATGAATTGAACCAACTTCAAACAAATTACAAACAAACTTTTCATTTGGAGAACCCAATGTTAAACCATCTTTCAGTAATCTTAAGCTGTTGTTTCCTCTTTCAATATCACTTATCATTTTATCCTTATCACCAAAAAATTCTGCTCCAACGGGACTGTTTGCCAATCTTTCCTTGAATGGAATCATGAATTTATTTTTCACCTCTTTAACATATTGATCTCTTTGATCCCATGGAATAATCATCTTAAGTCGCATGAAGCTTCTGTAAAGTGCTGTTGGGGATTGTGAGGTTACAATGGTCCTCTGTATGGTTCTAGGCATTCTTTTCATGGCTTTCAATACCTCAAATTCTTTGGTACTATTATATGTAATTCAAAAAATATTTTAACCTGGATCGAGTGAAAATTAATTGGTTGCAACTGCTAGTAAACTGAACTGTAAAAATATTATACATGCAAACTTGAAGCCATTTTTTAATCTAATTCATTTTTTTCATTCTTCCTTTTACTGAGGATTCTCAAACATTATTAAAACTATCTAAATCAACACTCCTGCAAAAAGTTATTTTATAATTGAATAATTCTCTTTACAAGTCTAGTTTTGATATTGAAAAATTATTGATTATAACCATAAACATACTCTTTAATTTCTACACTCAAAAATAAAAAAAACCCCATAATTCATAACTCATAAGCTTGTATTGATTCTAGTTGTCTGAAAAGCTGTTTTTGTTGTAATTTTGTAATAAAATAAATAAATAGATGAATAAATAAATAAAATAAGGTAACTCAAATCTTAATTCCACAAACTTCAATGAAAACAAACATTGGTGCAAAAACCAAACTTTCCATCAAGCTACTAAATAACGCAGGCCTATTTCTTTCAAATTGGAAATGTCCTATGAATTGAGCAATCCAACTTAAAATCATTGAACTCCACCAAAAAATTTCATTAATTTTTAAACAATGCAACAAGATTGTAGATGAAATCATTATGACTGATAAGCAAAGCCCCAATTTTATATTCATTGATACATAAATCATCGTATAAATAGCAATCACACTCCATCCAGCAATAAAACTATAATTTAGTAACAAAATAAAAGATGAAATCAAGATTTGAGGAACACAAATTTTATGAATTAAAACGTTTGTCTTTTCAGAATGATGAGATTTATAAAAATTGAATGATTTTTGTAAGTTCATTTTGTATGTTCTGATTTTTTTAATTCTTTTCTATATAACTGTATTAAATTAAATTAAATATTCTGAAACATTGTTGAAAAATTAATTTAATTATTCAAAAATTCAAAATTATTAATTGAAAATTTAAAATAAACCAAACAAACCAAACAAACTCAAGTGGATCAAAAAAAGATGAACGATTTGATATCTCCAGATCTCACAGAAAGCTTGAAGTTTTTATTAACCAACTCACGTCATTTGGTTTCTCCTCCAATCAATGGGGATTTAACAATCATTTCCAGATTATTCAATAAACCAATTCCAATTGAAGAAATCACTTGTATTGATTCATATTGCTTTGAATTTGATCAAGATGGCAATATTAAGATGATAAATACTGAAAATATTGAAATATTGTTGAATTATATAACCAAAAAACCAACGGATCAACCACATACTAATAACAGGAATAAATCACTGGAACAAATTATTAACTATGAATCCAATACAACAATGAATAATAAATTGAATGAGTTAACCAAATTATTGAAATATGAAACTACAAAAACTAAAATACTCAAAGAAACAATACCAAAAATTATTCAATTAAATGAATTCAAAGAAGTTTGTATTAAAAATAATTGTAATGAAATCAATTGTCTTAATACCAAAATTCATTTCATTCCAATTATTAATAAACATACAGATCTGAGTATAGGAGATTGTTCTTATTTAGATACATGTCATAAAATGGATACATGTCGATATGTTCATTATAAGAAGAAAATTCCATCATCATCCAGTAATGGTTCAACTGTTACTAATAATAGTTTAAAAGATTTGAAATTAATACAAGAGAATTTGAAGTGTTCAATTTTCAATGATTCATGTTATGAAAGAGAAATAATGAGTAAAAAATGGATAAATTGTGATGTAACGAAATTTGATTTTAATAAATTGGGGAAATTTAGTGTTATAATAGCAGATCCAACTTGGAACATTCATATGAACAATAACAATTTATCAAATAAAGAATCTTTCAATGATAATGAATTCTTAAAATTAAAATTAGAAATGTTACAAGATGAAGGTGTAATGTTTTTATGGGTAACAGGAAGGTCAATTGAAGTTGGTAAAATTTCATTAGAAAAATGGGGTTATAAATTAGTTAATGAAATGATTTGGATAAAAATCAATCAATTATTTAGAACCATATGTACAGGTAGAACAGGTCATTGGTTAAATCATTCAAAAGAACATTTATTAGTTGGAATTAAAGGAAAACCAGAATGGTTAAATAAATTGATTGATGTTGATTATATTGTTTCAATGACTAGAGAAAGTTCAAGAAAACCAGATGAATTATATGAAATTATTGAAAGATTAGCAGGGAAAAATAGTAGGAAATTAGAAATATTTGGTAAAAAACATAATTTAAGAGATGGATGGGTAACAATTGGCAATGAATTAGATGGAAGTAATTATAATTATGATGATTATTGACTTTGCTATATATTTTAACTACCAATGAATATAAATAAAGTATTGTGTAATATTGTAATTTGTAAATAACTTAACTTAGATTGTCGAGGAGAGGGGGGAGAAAAAAAAGGAATGAACTCTATTCAGATTTAATATGTCTGTTAATAACAGGGTTCCAGAACAAAGTTTTATCACCATCACCCCAGAAGAAGTTTTTAGATCTGATATTCATATAATCATATTGAACTGGCCATTCTTCATCTGGAACATGGGCTAAATGTTCACGATGTTTAGCGTGTTTGGCTTCAACAAGGTAAGTGTTGATGGCAGTGGCAGCGATGGCTGGTGCAGCAATGAAGAAAGTGATTTTTTTCCAAAGACCAGAGGTTTGTTTAGCATGGTGTGTGGTTGCTTCTAAAGATTCTTTGAAAGCTTTTGCGGCAGCAGCATCTGGTTTTGGGTAGGCGTTTTCCAACGCATAGGCTGGTAAATTATGTGCGTTTCTGGTGAAACGTCTGACTGTTTGAGCGGCTTGTTGTCTGAACATGTTTGAAGGTTCTCGTTCTTCTTCTTTTTAATTCAAAGTTTTAAATTGTTGTTCATTTATTTAAATTTTTATTTTTCCAAATGGTGTGAGAAAAAAAAAGTTGTTTTTTAATTGGGCGGAAGAAAAGTTGCCTAATTAGGAATTCAAAGTGTGCTGTTGTCAGCATTACAATTTACAGATGAGATGAGTAGAAGAGCAGGTTGCAGCCATTTATTAACTCTTATAACGTACTGAAAATATACAAGTTGTTAGTCGCAGCAATTGCCACAGAGTTCTCATGCGGATGCCACGAGAGATGCAGGATGTTTTTTTTGAAATCAATTGTTTCGTTGACATTGTTCTTTCTTTTGCTTTTCCCTCCCAATTTCATGGCTGATCTATCTGCATGTAAAACAATCTCATCTTGCACTCCTGTTGTATTAGGACTAGTGATGTCTGGATAGACCATGAAGTTGTTGTTATAAGATCCAGTCATCACATTGTTTCCATCTCCACTGAAAACACATTCAAATTTATCGAAAATTGCATCGGTTTCATAAGTATCACAAAGTCTGTCTTGTAGTTGTTCATGGACATTGATTGTTTTCACTGGTTCTTTCTCCATGTTGACATCCCAGATCTTAACTGTCATATAATCTCTACTCATAATATATCGACCATTTGGAGAAAATTTAACATCAGAAATACTTGAAGTAATTTCTGTGAAAAAATTATGACTGAGTGGATCAGTATATTCTTCGAATAATTTTGCATGAGAATCACAAAGTGCATTTTCTCTCATATCAGCTAGTTTAATCGCACCTTTTGAAGAAGAATAAACAAATAAATTACAAGAACTTGGATGAAATTCACTTGAGGTTATAACTTCTGTTAATTCTTCCATATTTGCAGGTTTAATATCAACAATATTAAAACTTTGATCTGGAATTTCTAAATTCCATAAATTAATTCTTAAATCATCACCACTTAAAAAAGTTTCCCCATCTGAATTCATGGAAATTGAATTAATATGATAAGCATGTGCATTTCCATAGATTTTTTTAGGTGTTGCTGCCACGATTTTATCATGCAGTGTCAAACGTGGTAGTTTCAACGAACTTAGATTTAAATTCGTTAGTTTATTATTCAAATTTGTTGTATTATTACTGTTATTGTTGTTATTGTTATTAAGACTGATATTCAAGTTGTTATTTTTTGTATAATCTTTTAAATTATTCTCAGCCACTAGCTTGATTTGTTTCTCATAAATCTTCCATAATTTAATAGTTTTATCATTAGTACTTAAAAGGAAATGTGCACCATTAACACTTTTACACCATTCAATTTTATTAATTTTCTCTTCAATTTCTAATGATTTCAAATAATCGAATTCAGCATCATGACTTTGAAACTCTGTGTGGAATCTATATTCACATCCTGATTTCATATGGTTTCTTTCAAACAACACTATTCTTCCACCACGGTCTCCAGTGGCAAGGAAATCTCCTGTGTTGTTAAATTTGACTGTTGAGATGATGTCTGCCTCTGTGATCACGACGTCTGCTTTGTCTCCAAAACACTGGCTGAACTTAAAATTGTGAGGATCGGACATTGATGATTGGTGCCTGAAATCGTCTAGTTGTGTGTGATGTTGTTGGTTTATTGAGTGTTTATCACATAATTTCAGTTGTTGGCGAAGAAAATTTGTTTTCTTCAGGAGGGTAAATTTCTACCCACTACAGTACATAGACGATAATACCTAAATACTAAATACTAAATACCTAAGTCCTATAGTACTATACTACTAGACTCACATACCCACAATTTACACACTACACTATTATAATGATACATCACTCTATTCAATATTTATATCTTACACTGTAATGTAACATGAAGGATGAACAACAGAATAAAGAGCAAAATTCATTTGTACAACTTCTCTGCTTCTTCAATGGTACGCACATTGGCCTTCATCTTATTAATGGTCTCTTCAAACTCCTCCACCTCGTCACTATCAAACACAATACCTCCACCAGCTTGTAAATAAGCAACCCCATCTTTATAAACCATTGTTCTCAAAGCTATACATGTATCTGTTGATAATCCATCATAAGACCAATGACCAACAGCACCAGCATAAACACCTCTTTTCTCTTTCTCCAGTTCTGAAATCAATTCCATTGCTTTGATTTTTGGAGCTCCACTAACTGTACCAGCAGGGAAAATAGATCTGAATGCATCAAATCTAGTTTTATCTTCTCTTAAGACACCACTAACTTGGGATGTTAGATGCATAACATGACTAAATCTTTCCACAGTTAATAATCTATCAACATTAGTAGTGGCTGGATCACAAACTCTATTAACATCATTTCTTGCAAGATCAACCAACATAACATGTTCAGCACGATCTTTTAATGAAGATTTCAGTTGTGTTGCTAAAGCATCATCTTCCTCAGTAGTAGCACCACGACGAATAGTACCTGCAATTGGATGTGTAATGATTTTATTTGCTGAATCTGTTTTAACTAATAATTCTGGTGATGCTCCAATTAATTGGAAATCCAAATAATCAATATAAAACATGTATGGGGATGGATTAACGGTTCTTAAATGCCTATAAATAGTAAATGGATGGAGATGTGTAGGTCTTGCCACACGTTGTGATGGCACTGCTTGAATAATATCACCTTTCAAGATATGTTGTTTCAAAGTACGAACATGTTGTTGATATCCATCTTGACCAATATTTGAAGTGAATTCATGTGATCCTTTAGTTGGAGCCTCAGTTGGAGGGAACTCTACCGGTGTTGTATCTAGAAGTTTAGCTTGAACAGCTAAAATAGTTTCAGAAGCCTTTTGATATTTTGCCTCAATTGTTGCATCATCATCTTGCAAATCAATATGGATGTTTGAAATGATTTGAAAACGCTGAAAAACATTATCAAATGCCACAATGGTGTCGAACAGCATCAAGCTGGATTCAGGTAAATGTAACACATCTTTCAGATCTCTTTTAGTACGAGGCTCAAAATATTTGATACAATCATATGAGATGTATCCAATGGCCCCTCCACTTAATTTGGGAATACCTGGCAGTTGGGCCTGCACATACTGTTTCATTTCTTGTTCTAATACAGTCAATGGATCAACCTCAATTCCCACGGTAGGACCAGTTTGAACAATTTTGGCTGGTTGCACTCCAATAAAAGAGTATCTATCGACAGTGTCACCATTTCTTGCACTCTCAAATAAAAAAGAATGATGTTTTGGGGCTGCTGGATCATTGATCTTGGATAATTTCAAGTAAGCAGTGTGAGCAGTGACAGAATCGTTTGATTGTAAAGAGAAAACTGGATATAAATTAGGCAGATCTTTCAGCTCGCCTTGAGTATAACTCTTTCTGTGTGCGTTGACTATTTCAGTCAGCGAGGCAACGGCTGGCTGGATCATATTTCCTTCTTCTTTGATCTCAATGTGTAGTGAAATATCAATTATAATATTGTATCAATTATCATCAATTAATCAATTTTTTTATGACTGTAATGACGAGTGAAAATTTTTCAATATTAAAGAAGGAAAAATAAACAATTACATACATGAAATAACAATCAACAACAACAAGCAGACAAAAGAGAAAGCGAAGAAGGAGAAGAAGAATAAGAAGAGAAATGGGTCAGATTCTATCTCAGCCAGTCACAGACAAACACACCGCCAGCGGTGCAAATAAACAATTCGCGTATGGACTTTGTGCTATGCAAGGATGGCGTGTATCAATGGAGGATTCCCATACTACTATCTTGGACCTTGATTCAGTATCGACCGAGATCGATTACGATGTCAGTGAGAACATCTATGAGTCCAACCAGGATTTGGATAAAGAATTGGGACTTGAAGATGAAGATGAAGATGCAAAACTCAAAGAAAATAATCAAAAGGATAAAGAAACCAGTCATTCCCCAAACGCGTTTTTTGCAGTGTTTGATGGTCATGGAGGTGATAAAATAGCTAAGTTCAGTGGTAACAATGTGTTCAAGATAGTTAAATCTCAATCAGAATACTCTTCAAAAAATTATAATCAAGCTTTAAAAAATGCATTTATTGAAACAGATGAGATGATTTTGAAAGATGAGATTTTGAAGCAAGATCAAAGTGGATGTACTGCAACATGTATTTTAATTAATGATAAATCAGTGATTTGTGCAAATTCAGGTGATTCACGTACAATTTTAAGTATTAATGGGTTTGCTAAACCTTTAAGTTTTGATCATAAACCAACTAATGAAGGAGAAAAATTAAGAATTAATAAAGCTGGAGGATTTGTTGAAGTTGGTCGTGTTAATGGTAATTTAGCTTTATCAAGAGCCATTGGAGATTTTGATTTTAAGAAAAATTCAGATTTATCACCAGAAGAACAAATTGTTACAGTTTTCCCAGATGTTATTGAACATGAGCTAGATTTTAATAATGATGAGTTTGTTGTTTTAGCATGTGATGGTATTTGGGATTGCCTGACATCACAGCAAGTTGTTGAGATTGTTAGAAGAGGAATTATTGAAGATTTATCATTAACTAAAATTTGTGAAGAATTAGTTGAGATATGTCTTGCCCCAAACACAGGAGGATCTGGTATTGGGTGTGATAATATGAGTGTTGTTATTGTTGCTATATTAGGAGGAAGAAGTTTAGAAGAATGGTATCAAAGTATTAAAGATAAAAAAAATAATACACCAATTTCTAAAGATTTTGATAAAATTCATAATGAAATTTTCAATACAAATGATGAAGATGGTAGAGATGGACAACAAGAAGAAGATGAAGAAGACAGTGGTAACCAACCTACATTTTCCATCCAACAGTTATTGGATAGTAATGTTTTAACTAATAAAAATGGGGTTTTTTATTTAAATACAGCATTGCCAAAATCTGAAGTTAAAGAAGAAAAAAATGATGATGAAATTGAAGAATTGCAAGATGATGAGAAGATTGAGGATACAGAAGCAGACGAATCTGCTGCTTAATTTAATCTTCATTAATAAAAGAAGAAGAAATATAAACTGGGTTTTCTATTGAGTTTTTGTATACTATAATTTTAATTTGTCTATTCTAAAAATAATTTACAAGAATTATTATAACAAGTTTCAATAATTTTTTGAGGTGATTCATTTCTTAAATGGCTTAAAATTTCAGCAACTTGACCAATTAACACTGGTTCATTACGACCACGAATCATAGTAGTTGTTGTATCTTGTGTATGATGTAATTTTTTAAAGTTTTCCTTTTTAATTGAATTAAAAGGTAATAAATTTCCATCTATTGAATTGATATCAAGTTGTTGTGGATAAAATTCATTTGGATAAGGAGTTAATAAATCATAACCAGGGTGAGACTTTCTAATTTCACACCATGGAGCATCAGTTTCAATTATTAGTTTTTCCAATGGAATTAATTTAACAATTTCTAAATTTTCTTTAGTTTTCAATGAACAACCATTAATTCCAATAAATAAATCTAATTCTAATAATTTTTCTAATTCTGATTTTGAGCCTGTAAATGAATGAACGATATTTTTGTTATTATTTTGTAATTTAGAAAGGAAAGGTTTTAAAATAGTTATAAAATCATCATTTGAATTTCTCATATGTAAGAATAAAGGTAAATTTAAATTTAAATCACAAGCTAATTGTAATTGTTTTTGGAAATATTTTTTTTGAGTTTCTTTATCAGAATAATGTAAACGATCATAATCTAAACCAATTTCTCCAAAAGATTTAATTAAACCAGATGATAAATTATCAAGAATTAAATTTTTTAAATTGTTAAAATATTGTAATTCATTTGATTCATTAATTTCATTAACACAACAAGGATGAACTCCAACCGTTGTATAACATTGTATTTTTTTCCCTTGATAAGAATAACCATTAAAAGATTGAGCTAGCTTCAAAGATTCTTGACTTTGAGATAATGAAGAACCAGTTAATAATAATTTATCAATGTTAAATATTAGACAACGATTTAAAATGGCTTGAATATCAGGCTGATGATGAGATTTAGAGTTATATGAGCCATGAAACATTGGGTCAGTTAAGTTGACCGCAATATCGAAATATTTGGGCATTCTTTTGATCATAGTCATCTTCTCTTCTCTTTTTTTTTTTTCTTCTTTCTTTCTTTAAATAAAATTATTTATTTACATATAAATAATAGAGAAAGAAGAAGAAACTAAATAACTACTGAATATATTAGATATATAAATAGGATTGAACATGGTATACAATGGAATCTATACAACAACTAGATACAAAGTATGGAGTACAGAATAAACGTATAGTAAAGAAGTAAACTCAGATTCAAATAGCAATTCTCTTCCGCGTCCTTTGACTCAGAGCTTGACTCTTGTTGCATTAAGTCTCATCACAGAACACTTCTTTACTGTAGGGTTTATTAATTAATGTACCTAAGAACAAGGACCTGGTATATTTGACTATACAAGTGGGCAGACCCACCAGGAACAGAAAATAATAATAATAATAATAAAAATAATGAAGTGATCCACAACCATAAGCTCCATTGAGGTATGCCTGTTAAGCCACTCACTAGTCCAATAAAAGAGCAGCAGCGGAAGAACAGACACATCTGTGATAACTGTCGTTTGGTTGTAAACCAACCAGCACCAACATCACCATTGAAGGGACAACAACACCGGGTTCTGGCTCTTCTTAGTGGAGAGCCAGACACAAGAGTGTTTTAGAGCATTTCTGCGTGTTGGTGGGAGACTTTCCCCAGAGCTATTCGTCTTCTTCTTCTTCTTCTTCTTCGAGAAAGAGAGATCTTTTGTAGGCTCCGAGCACAGATCGGTGTGGATGGTGAAGAAAAAAGAGAGAAAAATTTTCAGAGTTTACAGTTTTTTTATATTAACCTGCTGGCCGCTGAGTGTTTATATAAGAAAGTAGTCATGATTTGAATTTGGATTTAGGGTACATATAACTATAACAGCTAGCTACAGCTATACATAGACTCAATATACTGTACAGTGTACTACACCTACTAGGAAGGAGTAGCTGGAGATTAGGCTGAACAACAAGATGCCCACAGACTACTGGCATTCCACACAACACACCAACTGGCAGTTCTCCAGACAGATCATTGCACGCCACAGGCAGAAGCTGGAGACTGACACTGCTGCTGATAACAACAACAACAATAGTACAAGAAGCTTCAACGACCCAGCTCTTAGAATACACCTCCATGCCCTCACCACAACGCTGGCAGCCAGGCTCCAGACACGCCAGCTGGCAGTGGCCACTGCTGAGACATACACTTGCCGGTTCCTCACCACTGCTGCTGCGCTGAGCGAGATCAACGTCCATCTTCTGGTGGCCACTGCGCTTTACCTCAGTTGCAAGATCGAGGAGTGTCCAGTGCACATCCGCAGCGTACTGAACGAGGCCCGCACGTTGTGGCCAGAGCACATCCCTCACGACGCTGCGAAACTTGCTGAGTTCGAGTTCTACTTGATAGAAGGCCTCAATGTCGATCTCACTGTCCACCATCCATACT
Source organism: Starmera amethionina (assembly GCA_030573755.1). Taxonomy (NCBI): domain Eukaryota; kingdom Fungi; phylum Ascomycota; class Saccharomycetes; order Phaffomycetales; family Phaffomycetaceae; genus Starmera; species Starmera amethionina. The sequence continues at coordinate 10,867 of JAJMDW010000175.1, forward strand.
ACACCTTCCCTGCCATCCTGGAAACATTGCACCAGCACGACACCAAGCTGAGTCCTCAACAGCTGCAAACCGCGTGGTCCGTGGTCAACGACAGCTACGCCACCGACCTGCTGCTGCTGTTTCCTCCCTACGTGATAGCCATTGGGGCTGTTTACTTCGCTGTTGTCTTGCAATCTGGCAACAGCGGTATCGAAGAAGTGTTCAACAACCTGGTCAGCCAGATGGGTGTGCAGCTGGAAATGGTGGTGGAGGTTGTGCAGGAGATGCTGGGGCTCTACGAGGCATGGGAGACGTACAACCCTCAGCTCTTCAGCCGACTTGTGTAATCTTCAATCTTCAAAGCTCACGAGTCTACTACTATAATTACTAGATCTAATATACAAAATACAAATGTATAAAAAAATATGTAATATGTATGTAATTAATAAAATTCAGATCTGAAAAATTTATGTATTTGTATGGACATCTCGACGTGTTTTAATTTTATTTTTAATTACAGTGAGACACCGACAGACAGAGACAGAGACAGAGACACACACTACACTACATAAGCCACCACCACCACCACCACCACCACTACTACTACATAAACCACTACATTCGATCGATGAGCTTCATCGACAAACACCAATTAGAACTCTCTGCTGGGTTCATCATCATTCTACTCACACTCAACTCTTTCCCTCCATTCAAACAATACACTGCTCTCTTCTTAACTTTGCAAAACAAGTACCCCAATTCTGACCACTACGATATCCACATCAACGATGTTTTTTTCGTGGTAACATCAATCATTTCAGTTTCTTTCTTAAGATCTGCTTCAATCAAATTCATTTTAACTCCATTGGCTCATTTATCAAACATCAAATCCCCAAAACATATCCAGAGATTTGTCGAACAAGGTTGGTATCTCATCTATTATTTAACTTCTTTTATTTGTGGCTTCTACATCTATTATAATTCCCAATATTTCTTAAATAATGATATGTTATACATTAATTGGCCTCATGATCATCAAACTTTTATTGAAAAAGCCTATTATTTAATTGAATTAGCTTGTTGGTTACAACAAATCTTCATTTTAAACATCGAATCAAGAAGAAAAGATCATTATCAAATGTTAACCCATCATATCATAACTTGTGCATTAGTCATCGGATCTTACTATTATTATTTCACAAGAATTGGAAACTTAGTATTAGTTATGATGGATTTAGTTGATATTTTTCTTGCTTTAGCTAAAATATTTAAATATTTGAAATTCCAAAAAATTTGTGATACATTATTTGCAATGTTTGTTACCTCTTGGATCATTATAAGGCATGGACTTTATAATTTGGTTTTATATCATGCTGCAACAAGAGCAAGAACATTGATGAGAAATGGTCGTTGTCATCCTGGGGATTTTCAAAAAAGATGTTTTACCGATTTAATTGTTGATATTTTTTTATTATTATTACTAGGTTTACAATTAATTACCATAGTTTGGATGTATCTTATTGGCAAAGTCATGTATAAAGTCGTTACGGGCAAAGGTGCTGATGATGTGCGAAGTGATGATGAAGATGATGATGAAGATGAATTAAAAAAATAAAATTGTGCAGACTGATATAATCATAATTAATAAACCTAATATAACCATTGTTAATGACAATTTTTTATTATAACCTTCACAAAGTTTATAACCAAATAACCCGGGCAAAATGAATGATATTAATGTAGATCCAGTGGCTCCAACAAGTGCCAAAATTAATTCAAATTTTGTAATTGAAAGTGCTAATCCATATGATAATATTAATAAACTGATTGTAATTTTTTTAAAATTATGGTTTGTATTAATCAATTCATATTCTCTTCCTAATAAACTGGTTTCTTCAATTTGCTTAAATTTATTGCAAATTATATTATTAACTGTTAATCGACAGGGGAAAACATTAATGGATAACTTAAACTAATCATCAATACCAACATAAATTTACCAAATTTAGTACTCAATAATTCAGAATTATAATTCAACAAAATATTCCCTAAAACATCATCTCCAAATTGCAAGTATCCACACATCCCAACAGTTAAAAACAATGCCATTGCAATTAAATTGGAAATTAATATAACAATATTAATATCATCTTTATTGTCAATTTCATTAATAATCGTACACATATTTTGAGTAGCTGTGAATGCAAATAACAAAATGGAAAAAGATGACAACACTTGTTTCAAACCTCCATTATTCCAAATCTTGATAGTACGTTCAGAATCAAATTCATCATAAATAAAATGTACAATAACCAACATTATAATAAATCCAATACTTAATAATCCAACAATTGACCCTATTTTCAACGAATCAAGCTTTCTCATTGACACAAGTGGTACAATCACAACAAGTGAACTTAAAATGGCAACCTCTCTACTGATCCCTCCAATTAATGAAGGTAATAGATCTCCAATTATCACTAAATAACTCAATGCTCCTCCAAATGTTTGAATAAATACACTCAAATCAAAAATAATCCCTGATTTTGGGTACGTAATTTCACATAAGCTCATAAATGACACAGGAGTGCTGCTTTTCTTAGCGGCAATGTTCAAAATGTATAATCCATAACTCGACATAATAAAAGCTGTGAATAATAAAACCAAACCAAGAAAGATCCCATCGTATTTGAACGACAATGGGATGGCTAAAAGACCTGCACCAATGATTGTCTTTGTGAGGTTTATTGTGGATGAGGTGGTGGATGCCATTTCTTTCTCCTTCTTCCTTCTGTATGCAATAATAAAATCATAAATATCAAGATGGTTAAAATCATATAAGTTTCTAAAATTTAAAACCAAAATTTAAATAATTCAATTATTATTATTAGGACCAAAATATGTAAAAAAAAAAATGTCTCGAAGAGTCTCTCCAGAAAACAGGAAACGAACATCCAAAAGCTGTGACCGCTGCAAAATAAGGAAAATAAAATGCATCATTCCTTCAAATGAATCAGTCTGCTCAAATTGCTTCAAATACAAAACATCGTGTGAATTCACTATCCCAAGAAAACATAGAGTTTATGGTTCTTTTGAATCTCTTAATATTCACTATAAATTGCTGTGCCGGTTTGTTAAAAGTTTGTATCCTCAAGTGGATATTAATGATTGTGATCAGTTGATCAAACTGGCAAGTTCTTTAGGGTTGGATATTAATAATAGTAATACCAACAATTTTACTGATAACGATATTGGATTAAACCCTAAAAATGTGTCTCTTGTTCACTCTGGTATAAACAAAGACACCAAAAAAAATACTACTGGTGATAATGATGAAGATGATGACATTAATGCAACAGAACAGAAAGAGAAAAATGAACAAGTTATCTTAGATGAAAGAGGTCAACAACATTATATTGGAAACACAGGAACTCCAGTACTATTCTCAATTTTATGCTCATTGTTAATGAAAAGATCAAAGACTTTGTCATTTGAATATAATATTCAATTGTTTCAAAATAAATTTGAAACTTTGATTCCATTAACTCATGTTTTATCAAATATTGACATTGAAAAATTCCCAATCATTTATTTCCTTAATAAACAAGATTCTGATCATTTAATTCAAAATTTTTTCCTTAATTTACATGATTTTTATTATATTTTCAATCAAATTGAATTTATGAACAAATATGAAACTTATTGGTTTTTATTAACCACCCAAAGTTTATCAAAAGATGAATTTATTAAATTTAAAGATTCTAAAAATTTAAATAATGCAACAATTGGTTGTATATATTTAATTTGGTTAATATCTTTTAGAAAATTCAATGTTAACATTTCAAATTCAATGAAATCTCAAATCTTTAATGTTTTGAAATTAATCTTGTCAGAAGTTTCATTTGCTTCCACTTTATCATCAATTCAATTTTTATACCTTTTTGCCATTTATTTACATTCAAACAAAAATAGGGACTCTTCATGGAACTTGATTGGTTTGGCAATACGACAAGCTATTTCTTTAGGACTTCATAGAGATTTACAAACTTCCAAAAATCCAATTTCTTTACAAGTTTTTTGGTCTTTATATCAAATCGATTTGGCTTTATGTTGTAATTTTGATAGACCTCACTTAATTAATGATAAGGATATAGATGTTGAATTGCCCTCAAATGAGAATGATGGATATTTTATCAAGAGTATCAAATTAAGTCAATTCTTGAGTAAAATTCTTTTAAATAAATCAAATTCAAATTTAAATTCAATTTCAATCATTTCAACTTCAAATATTGAAAATACAATATCTTTAAAAAATAAGTTAATTGAATTAAATACCACGTTACAAATTATACCATCACAGATAGTGGATATCTATCAATTCAAATTATTCACCACTTTCCATTTTTATAATTTACAACTAACTTTACCTTTTATTCTTTTTATTATAACAAAATCAATCAACATTTTTGATTCAAACTATTCACAAGTTTTGGAAATTTTACAAACAGGTGTTAATTCAGCCATTGAAATTAGTAAAGCTTTTAAATTAGCTTCAAATAATTTGAATAATATAGATGTTGTCAAATTAAATGATACAGATGCAATCATTGGGTATTTTGCAACTTTGAATTTATCACTATTTTTCATTTATTTAAACACGCAATCAATTGATACATTCACTTTTAAAAATTTAATTACTAGTGATTTCACAAATATCATTATTAAAGATAATATAATTGAATTTATTTCAGAAATTATCTTTTTATTTGATAAGATGGTTGATTTAAATGACGGATTCGTTCATAGAATCCATGAGATTTTGAAAGGGCTGAAAATTGAGTTGGTTAATATCAGTGAGAAAGATGCATTGGATTCAAAAGGTGTTTTCGATGACTTTATGAATGATTTATATGGTGAATATTTAGGAGAATTGGACTTTTTCATATAGAAAAGAACTCTGCAAATCTTTCATTTATCCCATCATTGTCTTTTTCTTTTCTATTGCCAATTTTTATGTAGATTAATTGTATAGAAATCATTTTCAGTGCTCAGTATGGAATTTGAATCATTAACATCATGTACACATAAAAACTACATACATATGTAAAAAAAAAATCCAATATCAAAAGTTAAAACTATAAAATGATTAATTTGAGTCAAAATTGTTCTTGTTTGCCTCTGAAATAATGCAATTTGAATTAGAATTGGAAGATGAAACACAACCACAGCTGCCCTTACAATCTTTAACACTCAACAACATAGAAATACCAGTGGAAACCCCCCAAAACCCAATGTTTTCACCACCAGAAAATTTCAGTCCAGTTACAACCAATATCTATCGTTCTTCATGCCCAACGCCCGAATCTTTCCCATTCATAAAACACTTGAACTTAAAATCAATATTGATATTAATCCCAGAACAATTGCCTGATGAAAACATTCAGTTTCTTGAATCTGAAAACATTCAATTATTTCAAATTGGTATGTCTGGTAATAAAGAACCTTTTGTTAAGATTCCTAATGATCTATTATCCCATGCTTTAGAAATTGCATTAAATCCAGAAAATCATCCCATTCTAATACATTGTAATCGTGGGAAACATAGAACTGGTTGTCTTGTTGGATGCATTAGAAGATTACAAAATTGGTCATTAGTTATGATATTGGAAGAGTATAGACGGTTTGCTGCTCCTAAAATACGTCCTTTGGATCAACAGTTTATCGAGTTGTTTGATAAAGAGGAAGTGGAAGAGAAAGCTATGAATGAAGGATGGTTACCTTTAAAATGGTGACACTAAAAAATCACAGAAAAAAAAAAAAAATATAAAATTAACGAAATCAACTAGTACAGTTGACCTGATTCAATGAATACTAATTTAGAATGTAGATTAAATAACAAAGCATAAACACAAAAAACCAAAAAAATCACAATTTTTGAAATACAAAACACATTAAAGTTAAATGAAATGAATTAACTCAAAACTTTTGAAAACTGCTTTTCCATCATTTTCTCCAATTTATCGACATTAATTTGCTTACTCTCCTGATAACTGTCATCAATTAAAGAATAAAAGTCAGCTAAAAAATCACTTGGAAAATCTTCAATTTCTTTATGATTTTTGGGACATTTACAATGACATCCAACTCCATATTCTTTTGGTTCATCATATTTATTTGAGCTAATGAGCTTACTAAAATAGTTCATCGTAACATCAACACCATTGTTTCCATGAGAATTCTGATTCAAGTGATTTGCAGGACAATGAATAATTGTTGAATGTTTATATCCAATATCTCTAAAATAATGTAATTCATCCACATCCAATAAAAAGCCTAATGCAATCGAGTGTATCGGTGCATCACCCCATCTTTCTTTGAAAAACCCTTTATGTAATTCCAAATATTTGAAATAAGACTCATAAATTGGATTATCCCAAATTGATAATTTGGCAATTTCAAAATTACTCCAAAAATGATGTAAATTGTAGTCATCACCATCAATTCTTTCACCTTGTAGTGTTGGTAGGGAGCTTCTAATGGCTCTTCTTTCTAGTAATTTAGTAATGAGATCATCATCAATTAGTTCATCGGTTTGTAATTTTGTATTCTTATCAAGATTTAAAATCTCCATTTGTTTATTCATATTCCTAATGACTAGATTATCATGAATTCTCTCTTTTAATTGATGTTCATCAGTCAAATATTTATAATATCTATCCCATTTGTCCCTATCTTTAGTCTTAAATTGTGTTTTATAATTTTTAATGAACAAATTCCATGAACTTTTTGGTTTTAAATTATTCTCATTAAGGAAACTTTTGGTGTAACGTAATAAATTAGGAATGGTTTCAAACAATTCTTCAATAATGATAGTGAATCCATATTTTTTCCCACTTTTAATCATTTCAATAAAAGGATCATAAGTTAAATCACAAAAAAATTCAACATCTGGTTCTATTCTCCAATACCACTCATATTGTCTAACTAGTTCATGCTTATAAAAAAACCCCGAATAGAACCTACACATCTTATGGTATGATACCATGCTACCATACATTATCCCACGATCACCTTGATTTTCAATACTTTCTTTAAATTCAATTGAATCGGTAGTATCCTGGGGAAATTCCCATAAAGATTCATCTAAAATCCCAAATTGAACTTTTGATTTGGTGACACTAGCAACAGCAAGTTTGAACTCTTCAGTGAAAGGCTCATCATTTAAAAATATGAATGGATAATCAAACCATTGATTAAATTTGAGCTCAATACTCTTTAAACTTTTCAAAACGTCTGGTAACTCTTTATTCCGTGTGAGCATCACAAAAGACGCGTTAGCACGAGGTTGTGATGTGTCTAATGGTGTACAACCTTCATAAAAAGGCGCGTCTTTTTGATAATTAAATTTATGATGACTTCTTCTATATGGCTGAGATTTTTTACGATTTTTTCTGTAGATGTTTGAAAGTGATATACTAAGTATCACAATGGTTATGAGTAGAAATGCTCGCCGTAGCGATACACGTTGGATCATTGAGATTGTGAATTGTTGTGATTGTTTATGTTTATTAAAAAAATTAAAATTAAAAAAAAAAAATATTATATCGAGATTTGAAACTCTGTTATCTAATACATACATAATTTGCAAGTTTTGGAATCAAATTAGGCATACTTAAGCACTTTAATGATACACAGAAGTGTTTAATAACGAGAATTACCAAAAAGCCGTACAAAAAAACCAACATTTAAACATAAATACTAACAAACTCATAAGTAAAAAGTTCAAGACGAACGAAGAATGGCCAAATCCGTGTCAACTTCATCTGTTTTCAAACCACCTGGTGGCTGAAACGACTTGCTGCTGTGTCGTGTACTCACACGTTCATTTCTTGCAGCACTTGGACCATTGTTGGACAAAAAAGAGGACAAATCTCCATGATCACTAAGCAAACTCATCTCTATCTCATCTTGCGAGGACGCAGAGCCTGCACCTGCACCACCATAGCGACGACGTTTCTTCCTCATCATAGAATTACTGCCACTGTACTCAGCTTCATGTGTGCTGTGTTGCTCTCCTCCTGAGGTGTATTCTGAATTGATGTTATTATTATTGCTGTTCATGCCAATGGCACCATAACGCCGTCTAAGACCAGCACGACGGTCAGAAGAGTATCCCATGGATGCTAATGATGTGTTATTCAGCTGCTGTGAGCTTCTGGTGTTCTTGTGGAAGTCTGAAGCATCCATACTATAGGAATGCGCATTTGCCAGATCCAATAGCACTTTATCCTCTTTCAATTGCGTGATCTGCTTTTCCAAATTGGAATATAACTTCTCCTTGACCCATTTCACCATCTCATCGTGCTCCTTATTGGCCTTCTCTAGCTGTTCTTGGAACACCATCTCACATTTCTGCAATTCGTACTGCTGAAACAATTTGAGCTGGAGCAAGTCGTAGTCTCTAATCTCCTCAAAATCTCTAATCTTATCTGTAAGCACTTTATGGTTCCCCTGGTGGAGACCGCTCATCTCATTCTGCAGCGACTGCAGAGCGTTTCTGTAATGGAAATCCTTGTCGATTCTAAAACTCTCATTCAACTTTGTAAGTTTAGATTGGATTGTGTTTTTTTTCTTGTCTTTTTTTGAATCTTGTGGGTTGTTAGTGTTCATGTTATGTTTATTCTGTACAGAGCAGTAAAACTCACATTCAAAAGTGTCCATTTTTGATGTTTCTCGTTGTTTATAGAATGATAAAAAGTGTTATAATTTTTTTTTTTTGTTTTTTTTTGTTTTAAGAATTGATCAAAATTGTTGTCCAAAAATGCTCGATTTGTTGCTTAGAGAGTCTTCGAATGTGAAGAAAGTGAAGAATTTATTGGAGATGAATGGCAAATTGAATAAACAGCGAAAAATCTGCGTTTCAAAAGGACTTTTTACTGTCCCTACACTGTTTCAGAATTCAGAAGAATTGGAAAGTTTAAAACAACAGCTGCAAGGAGTTCAATTTGATACAAAAGAAACACATCACAGTGAAACTATGGCACAAAATAACAATTCCCTGGAATCATTTTTTCGAAACAGAGTCACAGACGACTTTTTATTGCAAAATCTACCTAAAAGATACACGATTTATAAACCATTGTTGTTAATCAGCAATTCTTCTTTAGAACTCCCACCATGGCAAGACTATCTTGCATCAAATCCTGATATTTTAAAAGAAATGCTTGCACTGTTTCCAGAGTGTACTCATATAGCAGTCAATAAACCAATTATAGAATCTGATATTATGAGAAGACCATTCAATATCACACCGATCTATGGTGATTTTGGTCCCAAACCAAATGACAAACGCTATAATCAACCTTCAGAGCAAGATTTCAAGGACGCTTTTTGGTGTAATGTGGTGCAAAATGGAATATATCAAACTTGGGCACCTTATTATACAATGTTTAGTCGAGGAAATATTAAAGAGAAAGCTAGAGTTTTGCAATTTCCATGCGTGAAAGACAATACAGTTGTGGATATGTATGCTGGAATTGGTTATTTTACACTCAGCTACTTAAAACAGGGACCTAAACATTTGTATGCATTTGAAATAAATCCATGGAGTGTTGAAGGACTGATTCGGGGTGCTATTGCTAATAAATTCAGTTATAAACTGATTAGACACGGAGAAACTTTTGTATATGACTCTAACATCACACTGTTTATTTTTTTGGAGAGCAATGAGTTTGCAGAGCAGCGGTTGGCTCAAGTTCCAGGTGAAATCAATTTGACACATATAAACTTGGGACTTCTTCCTTCTTCTAAAGCCAGCTGGTCCCATGCACTTAAATTGTGTGAACTAGCAGCAGCGGGAAGAGACAAGTGGACAACTTTGCACGTCCATGAGAACGTTGCTACTTCTGACTTAGACGAGTTTATGTCTTCAACTGCAGCAGAATTGGACCAAATTGGCCGTTTTCTTTCATTTAAAAGCTCACCAACTGTCAATCCACTGTTCCTACACAAGATCAAGACGTTTGCTCCTGACGTCTGGCACGTTTGTGGTGACTTCGAAGTGCAAATCACTACAAATTTGAATTAAAAGTGTATATAAAAATAAAATTTCAAGTTTTTTTTTTTTTTTTGATATGTAATAACAAAACACTTGAAAGTTGACAATTTGTCTTTCATCACAGCTTTAGAGCGCAGCAGAAACCTCTCAGACCTTGTCTAAGCATAAGATGTCACAAGAGGATCGGCCGGAACACTCAGACAGCAAAAAGAACCAGTTTCTGGCGACTCATTTCAGCCACCAGCAACAGCAGGAACAACAACAGTTGAATCATCAACCAGATGTGTCTATCTTCTTGGACGAGCTCAACTCCATCACTACGCCCATGTTTTCTGACATGAACTTTAACTCTCAAATTAGCTTGCCAATGATCCAGCATACACCTTCACAGGACGTGCTGACGATTCTTACTCCTCCAATGCAGCAGCAACAACAACAACAACAACAACAACAATCATCAATAGAACTATTACAGCAGCAGCAGCAATTTTATGATCAGCATAATCAGCAACTGCAACTACCAGATGTCTCAAGCATGCCCAATTTTACAGGGTTCAGGCACACATCACAAAACTCAAATTTTGGTGATTATCTTAGTGAATATTCATCCGTTATGGGATCACCTTATCTGGAGCCTAACTCTCCTTTTTTAGAAGATGAATTTCCACAAAGCTTTTTGACAGAAGATACCAATTTAGATTTCATTAACGATGTTAATATCGATGAGATTCAAAATAATATCGATGTTCTGCAACTAAATCCAAATAATACTAATCCAATGACCCCGAATCCGATCATTTCGATTGACATCGCCCCAACTGAAGAAGTTCATAAAACTCCCTCTTTATTTAGCTCTCAAAAATCATCACCAAACCATTCACCAAATCATTCAAGAAGAAATTCAACTTCTAATCCAACTCCAATTCCAACATTTAACACTTATAAAGATTTATTGTCGCCAAATGACACAGAGAAAGATCACACTGTGATGAGAACCGGAAGACAAAGACGAGCATCATCAACATCCCGTTCTCGTTCAGTTTCAGCATCCCGTTCAAGATCTCGTTCTAAATCATCTGTTAGATCTGTTAAAAAAGAAGACATTACAGATAATGAAGAATTTGAACTTGAACAAGGGAACGAACAGCATCGTACAAAGATGTTAGAGCTAGCATCCCCAAACTCTTCAAACAAACATGTTCAGAAACATCCTTCAATTTATGCATGTCATTTATGTGATAAGAGATTCACTAGACCATATAATTTAAGATCCCATTTAAGAACTCATAGTGATGAACGACCATTTGTTTGTACTTATTGTGGGAAAGCATTTGCCAGACAACATGATAGAAAACGTCATGAGAATTTACATTCTGGTGATAAAAAACATGAATGTAAAGGATTTCTAAAAGATGGTACTATGTGGGGATGTGGTAAGAAATTTGCAAGAACTGATGCTTTAGGAAGACATTTCAAAACTGAAGCTGGGAAAAACTGTACAAGACCGTTATTGGAAGAACATGAAAAGGAATTAGAAGAAGAGAGAAAGAAAAATGGATATACTAATAACACCAATGAAAATGGGCTGTTGAATATACCGAGTGATTTTCCGCCTATTTTATATGATAAATTTCCGTCTTTGTTGAATGGATCTTCAGGTCCAAGTGATGTAAGTGATAATGAATGATTTCATTTCATTTTTTTTCCTTCTGCTGTTAGGGAATTGATTGGGGTTTTACTGTTTTTGCTTTTATCGTTTTGTTTATTGTAATTTCAAGAATATTTGATTGTTCTTTATTTTAAAAAAATGTAGCTTCCTTTATCAAACTCTATCATGTTACAAGTGTTGATTGAGATGCGGAAAAAAATTGAAATCTCAAAAAAAAAAAAAAAAAAAAAAAAAAAAAAAAAAAAAAAAAAAAAAAAAAAAAAAAAAAAAAAAAAAAAAATTTTACATCAACTTCAAGCTTCAAAATGGATAAAGATGAGGATTCAGTAAGTGCTTGTTTTTTTTAATCGCAATCAATTCAAATAATAACAATTTTTTAGGCCATCAATAAACTCACAACAACTTTTAAAAATTCAAAAGATTTAAATAAATCAACAGAAGAAGAAATCCAACAAATTTTAGTCAAACAACGTCATAAATATCTCATCAGTTTGTTAGAAACCAATAGCACAATACCAGTACATGTATCCAATGTTGTTGTTCAAGGGACAGAACAATTTAGAGACTCTTTTATCTCGACACAAATTGAGCCGTTTATCACAGATTCCAAAAATCTAAGTAAACTTTTAGCTAATGTTGATTTAGTTACTAATAACTTTTTTAAAAGTGGTGGTGTGGAAAACGTTTCGGTTTATTTAGACTCACCAGTTTTATCACCTTATAACCAATCAAATAAATATGTTCAAATTACTCCAATCATTAAATTATTACCAGTTAAAAAATTTACAGCCAAAACTGGTACAAATATTGGTAATGGAGAAGGTGATGGATATTTATCATTTCAATGGAGGAACATATTTGGAGGTGGTGAAAGTCTTTTAATTGATTGCACTTCAGGAACAAGAACTAGATCATCATATTTGATAAATTATTCTGAACCTTTTGCAAATAAATCGAATTGGAGAAATGATATTGGACTTTTCCTTAATAGTAGAGTTATTGATTGGAGTTCTCATGAACAAGTTGTTAAAGGTGGGAACTTAAGAGTTTATTCAACTAATCAATTTATCAATCATGAATTTGGATTAGAAAATTTACTAAGATCAATTACTGGGATCAATAAAAATGCATCAAATAATATTTTATTTCACGCAGGAGATGATTTAAAGACAAGTGTTATCTATAAATTTAAATATGATACAAGAGATAATAAAATCTTACCAACTTGTGGATTTAATTTTCAATTAACCAATGAACTTTCAGGGTTATTAGGGGCTTTAAATAATAATAGTTTTATCAAACAATCATTAGAAACAGGTTATGCTAATACTAAACATAACACTATAATAAATGCTAACTTTAAAACAGGGTGGTTATATTCATTAAATGATAAACCAACACATTTGATGGACAGATTTTATCTTGGAGGACCGAATGATGTCAGATCTTTTTATTATAATGGGATTGGACCAAGAAATAACTTGGATAGTTTAGGAGGAGATGTATTCATCAGCGGAGGATTAAGTGTTTTTAATAAACTACCATTTGTTAAATCAGATAGTTTCAAAATCCATAATTTTATCAATTTTGGTAAATTATTACCATATGATAAGAATGAAACAATCTCAAATAATATCAAACAATTGATAAGTCAACCATCCATTGGAGCTGGGGTTGGGTTAGTTTATAAACATCCAATGGCTAGATTTGAATTGAATTTTGTACTACCAATTGCAGCACATCATAATGATTCAATTAGAAAAGGATTTCAATATGGAATTGGGTTAAGTTTTATGTAAATAGTGTGAAAATAGAAGCAGTATAAACAGTATATTGAAGAAGGTTATTTTATTTATGTAGATCAATCCATTGTTGATGATGGTTGATGACAGCAGGAATTATAATTTTTTCAATTTCATCATTGGAGTTAGAATTAGGAGGAAGTTTATACCATACAGGTTCATGATCCTTTGTTACAAAAACAACTTCCTTTTTTCTGGTTTGTAACAAGTTGCCGATAACCAATTGATGATTATAACGAGCTAAAGCCTGTTCAGCTTTTTTAATCAAAATAGATTGATCAGTTTCTAATTTAAAACTTGTAATCATTGCACCAGGAGCCCAAGAATCAACCAACCGTCTTAAGAATTTAGGTACGGGATCCAAATTGACCACTAGTTTCCCATTAGCATGTTCTTGAGATTGGATCTTATGTTCTGGCATTTTAGAAACAGGTAAAAAGAAATCAGAGACAGCTGCAGCTAAATAGAATAGAGCATTTGTGTTCAATTTGTTCAACAGAGTGGAGATCTCTTTCAAAGAGTATAAATACTGGTTAACTGTAGTGAATGGGAGTAGCAATAACATGTTGTTGACTTTAGCCTTGTTATATTTAGACCATATTGCAGTGATTTCTTTCTTATGGTTAGGATCTATTTGTAAATCACCATCTCCATTAGCATCCACTAGATAATCAAGAAAGCTGTGATTGCTGTAGTGTCTTGCATAAGGTGTTAAAGAGAATTCTCTGTGTAGAAATATCACAGCGTATCCGTTCTCAAGGAACTGTTCAGCAGAAGTGGCACCTCTTGTACCAGCAGAGAAATTGTCAATGAACCTCACCGTGTTGTTTTCCAAAGGGACGGTGGTTCCTCCGGATGTGACAAGTACCACACGTCTGTGTGCCTTTGCGTGGATGTCTATGAACTGTGCACACTCAGCACTGAGCTCTGGAAGGTATTCTGGGGGCCTGTTGGTGTTGAAATAGAGGTCTTCGTCGTCGAGCTGTGCCACTGGGAAGTCTGGGACGCTTCTGTCGATGGCTGTCTGAGTCTCAGGCTGTGAAGTGTGGATGTGTGGGATCATTGCTTCTTCTTCTTCTTCTTCTTCTTTTTAGTGTGTTTGTTCAATGTTGGAAAAGTTGTTACAATAGGTTGCTGCGGAGTGGGTTTTGGGAAAGTGCATAAAACAGGATAGCGACGAGTTGGAAATACAGCAAGACCACCACTGTGATCCTCTCGCTCGCAGCATCACAACAACACCAGCTACGCTCTCCAGAAGGTTGATTTTGCTGCTGCAATCCAGATCAACCCACTTTTTGCCACCCAATTCTCACCATTTTTCTTTTTTTTTCCATTGAAAACCTTTCTTCCTTCTACAACAACCATAAGAAACTAGAAAGTAACCAACTATCAGCCAACAAGCCTGTTACCTACCTCACCAGTACATACATTGCTACTCGTTCAGTTCACAGTATTCCATCTATTAGCGCTCCCCGAAGCATAGCACATATAGTTACTAAATACACGCGTCGCACAGACCAGTATTGACAATACCTGACTTTATACAACTACAAACTACAACAATCAACTACATCCTCAACTCATCTCAACCTACCTCCCCCCCCTCCTCCCTCCAACCATCCTCCCTCAACCTAGTCCTACCAAACTCCAAACTCCAAATCCAAACCCCATCTCGACATGGCAGCTTCTATTGAACCTTCTGCCCTTCCTATGGACACCACCTACTCAAACTCAAACTCAAACTCGTCGTCTTCCTCACTCAGTGCTCCTACCTCTCAGGACGATAACTCCACAGACACTCTAGTGGAAGACGTCGCTGCTGTTGCCACTAACACCAACACAGCAAAACTCAACATCAACACTTCTGTTGTTAGTGTTGATTCTGCTTCTTCCACACCTTCTACTGCCAGTCCAGCTCTGGCCACACAAGGTGGTCGTCAAGTCTCAGACAGAATCCTGTATGTTTCCAATCTTAGCAAGACGGTCACTGAAGAACAACTGAAAGAAATATTCGGCGTTGGTGGTGCGGTTTCTTCACTCAAGATCCTCACAGACAAAAACAATGTTGGCTTCAATTATGCTTTTGTCACTTTCCCAGAGCACAAGATTGCATTCGAAGCGCTTGGTTCGCTCAACGGGTGTGTCATCAACAACTCCCCAGTCCAAGTGAAATGGGCGTATCAGTCACAGCAGGCTCAGAATACTTTGGACAGCTTTAACGTTTTTGTTGGTGATCTTTCCAGCGAGGTTGACGACCAGCTGCTCAGACGCTCTTTTGCCAAATTCAAGTCGCTGGCCCATGCCCATGTCATGTGGGACATGCAGAGCGGTCGTTCTAGAGGCTACGGGTTTTTGTCTTTCACCAGCCAAAATGATGCTGAAAACTGTTTATACACAATGAATGGCGAATGGATCGCTGGTAGACAAGTTCGTTTAAATTGGGCATCTCATAAACAGCAACAGCAGCACCAGCAACAGCAACAGCAACAACAGCAACAGCAACATTTACAACAAAACCAGTTCCAACAAAACACTCCACAACAATCATTCCGTCAAATTCGTGTTTTCAATAACAACAACAATAATATTAATAATAACAATAACCGTCATAATATTAATAATAATACCAACAGTATCAATTTTAATAATATCAACAATATGAATAACACCAATAGCTTATTATTTAACCATCCACAACAATCTCCAATTTTACCAACAAATTTCGAGCATGTTTTAAGAAAAGCACCAAATTGGCAAACGACTGTTTATTTAGGAAATTTATCACATTTCACTACACAAGCTGATTTAATCCCTTTATTACAAGCATTTGGTTATTTAGTTGACTTGAAAATTTATCCAGAAAAAGGTTGTGCATTTGTTAAATATGATACTCATGAAAGAGCTGCTTTGGCAATTGTTCAGTTAACTGGTGTCATTGTTAATGGACGTCCATTGAAATCAGGATGGGGTAAAGATAATCGCCCAAATAATTTACCTACTATCACTACTACTACTACTAATAATAATAATAATATCAATATTAATAGCATGAATAATAATAATGCTAATAATAATGGTTTCACTGGTATCAATAGTATCAACAATTTGAATCAATTTACTCCATTTCCTCATCATGCTGGTTACACAAATGGAATTCCATCAATTGGGATTCCTGCAATTATCCCACAACTTGATTAATTTTTCTTCTTTTTTCATTATGTCTATTCATTTATTTTTTTTATGGATCTTTTTTTTTTTCAAATCACAATCATTCCACCGTTTTTTATCAATTCATCATCAAACTTATATTTTACCCCCTTCAATTTTTTCAACCATTTTTTACCATAATCTTAATCTGCTTCTAGAATGTCAGATTAATTAGCCATGTGATTTAAAAGAGACTAAAACACAATCAAATTTTTTTCACAAGAAAAAAAAAAAAAAAAAAAAAAAAAAAGAGTCAAGACTCAAAAAAGAGAGAGAGAGATTAACATTTTATTTATTTTTTTATGCCCACCATAATATATCATTCGTATCAATTGTGAATACGTGATAGTATTATTTTTTTTTAATGAACAATTTTTTATCAATCATATCAATTTCAGCTTCAATTTCAATTTCAATAAAGTTGTTAATGAGAGATTCCTCAATTTTTATTTCAAAGTTTTTATATGCATTTTTTATTTTTATATGAAGTTTTTTTAATCATTATTTTTTGTTAAAAAAATATTTCATTATTTTCCTCAACATTTTTCAAGCTTTTTAATTTCATTTTTGACTAATGAAATTAAATAAAGATGAAAGTAGTCGTTTTAACGTGCTGCTTTTTTTATGATTTATGTAAATAATTTAATGAATCGTTTTTGAGTTTTATATTAATAATTTGTGTTTTTCCCTTGTTTTTTTTATATAGTGAGTTACTTCAATTATACCTAAGTTTATATTCTGATATTATATATTAATGTAATTGTATTATAATGATTATAATATGGATCATATTGAGTTTTAAAATTATAGTTGATCATTATCGGAGATAGAAGTCATGTTGAGCGCGGGTGATTCAGAGGAACGAGTAGATTAACAATATTGGAATCAAAAATAGTTGATCACTTGGAAGTTGGAGGTGCTACTGTGGTATAGCTTGCAAATATAGTGTTGTAACTACAGGAACTTTAGGCAATAACTACCTGCAAAAGAGGTTGTTTTTTTTTTTACTATCTCGACATGAACTAAAATTTAAACTTGATTTTTTTCAAGATTGAGAAAAAATGTGTCAAAAAATTTATTTTGAGATGTTTTTAAAATTTACTGATTTGTATG
Source organism: Starmera amethionina (assembly GCA_030573755.1). Classification (NCBI taxonomy): domain Eukaryota; kingdom Fungi; phylum Ascomycota; class Saccharomycetes; order Phaffomycetales; family Phaffomycetaceae; genus Starmera; species Starmera amethionina. The sequence continues at coordinate 28,694 of JAJMDW010000175.1, forward strand.
ATTAAAAGAGTGGCTGAATTAATTCTCTTTTTTTTTTTTTTCCTTTCCTTAAAGTAAAATAAATGCAAATAATGAAATCAATGAAGCCAAAACATGGGTACCTTAAGCTTATTGGAACTAAAACCCCAATGTCATCATCACAATATTTCCAAAAAATTTCTTTTAAAATTGATTGTAAAAATTCTCAATTAATCCAATTAAGAAAAGCCAAAGAGATGGCTGAATTAAGAGGTCGGATTGATAAAGCAGCTTGTTTAAATGTTAAAATCACTTTGATTAAAAATGAAATCATCAAATTACTAGAACTTCAAAATCAAATTAATAAATCGTATAATGAAAGAAATTTTTTGATTAAAGATTATTGGTTTATTAGTTCGTTGATATTATTATCTTGTGGGATTGCGTACTTACTTTAGCAAATATCATGAATCATAATTATCAGCTGGACCATTTTTTTTTTTTTTCAATTTACTTTGGAATAACAAAAATTTACATATCATATCGTATATATAATTATAATAAAATTGTAATTAACATTAATCACTTTGGGGAAGAGGAAGGAAAAAAAAAAGGGAGGGGGGATTAGTATTCAGAACTAACCAAAATCTTGATATGTCTGTCTTTATGGGTAACTAACTCTTTCAAACCACCTTCAATGGCATCTTTATAACCCAATTTAGCAGTGATAAAAGTCTTCAATTCCTCAACTTTAATATCACCATTTTCAACAGCTGCTATAACACCTCTAAAATCATCAGTAACATAACCTAATGAACCAACAGAAGTTTTCTCTTCTGAAGTGATATCCATAACGAATTCTGAGACTGGTTTATGGGGCCAAATGGCAACATTACAAGCAACACCGTGTGCTCTTAAAGCTTTGATAGAAGTAGTATATGTTGATTGAATACCAGAGCAATCAAAAGATTTATCGAAACCTTGATGCTTCAAACCTAATTTTTTCAATTCCACGATACCTTCATCTAATGTTTTAAAATCGGCAGGATTGAATGGAATAGCACCTAATTTTGCAGCTTGATCTCTTCTAATGGCAGCAGGTTCACTAACAACGATTTTAGCAGCACCCATTGCTTTCAAAACTAGGATGGCAGCCAAACCAATTGGACCAGCACCCAACACTAAAGCAGATTCACCTTTAGAGAAGTTGATCAATTTAGCAGAATGCCAGACAACTGATAAAGGTTCGAATAAGGCAGCAGTGTCCAATGGGATGGACTTGTCTATTTTCAAGATGTGATGCTGAGAGTATTTAGTGTATTCAGCAATACCTCCATTGGAGACACCAAGGCCAATGAAATTAAGATGTTCACAAGTGTTTGGATATCCCAATTCACAACTTTGACACATAGGGACCTCTGGTTTGTAATTGTAGTAGTTGATTCTATCTGAACAGTGTGCACTTGCCTCGACCACGACATGGTCACCAGGGGCCAAGTGGTGGACATTGGAACCAACTTCTTCAACAACACCAGACATCTCATGTCCCAACACTTGAGGGAGTTTCTGGCCACTGATGAAGTCTCCGTCGCTGGAAGCAGCAGCCTGGAAGAAGATCTCTTCAGAGAACTCGTGCACATCGGTCCCACAAATCCCACAAAAGGCAACTTTGATCACCACGTCGTCTGGATGGGAGATTGTTGGTTTGGGAATGGATTCGCTGTACTCAATGTTCTCAGCAGCGTTGTAGAGCAGTCCTTTCATACTTGATTGTTGGGTCAATTGATTGGCAGTTAGGTTTAGTTCGTGTATCAACTGATTGCTGGCAAGGAGAAGAGAATTTAGAAATTAGCTGCCTTTATATCCTTTTCTGTTGATCCAATTGATTAATTAATCACTACATGTACATGAATAAAATATGGCATGATAAGCAACTGTCTTTGAATTTTGAATTCATTAATGAATTCAAATTTCACACCGGAATCCTTTATAAGGCTGATACACTGCTACACTGCTACACTGCTACGCTACTGGAGGGCCATGTGGTAAAGACAGATCAGCTACTAGCCTACAACTCACTCATTTCTTGAGCTACAAACACACAAAAAGCACCATTAAACCCACAATCCTCCACTCCCATCACTCAATCCCACCAGAATTCACTGTTTTTTTCAACTCCTTTCCCTCAAAACTCACTTTTCATAAAACTAGCATAGCATAAAATAAATTATGTGTTATGTATATTGTACAATTTTTTTTTTTTAATTTTTTTAATTTTTTCCCTCTATTTCTCTCAGAAATAAAGAAACATCCAAAGAGCATCTTCTGCTAGTTTCAGTTTCATGTCCCAGCACCAGCTGCAAGACATTACGCCCTCACAGCTTGTCTGCACTTTTTCTCTGCTTCTGGCTTCCACGTTCTTCATTTCTCTGCTATCAACAAACAGAAACAAAAACAAAAACAGAAACAGAAACAGAAACAACAAATCGAGTTTTATCCACAAAGTGATCAACATGACTGGCTACTTCAAATCCGCTACAAACAGAGCCATGGGCCGTTTGAATGGCCGAAGACCTCGTTCGGATGAAGAAGATGAAGCTTATAGACGCATGCTGGCCTCTGGTGGGTTTATTGGTGGGTTAGTTAATGATGGAAACACTTGTTTTATGAATAGTGTCATTCAAAGTTTATGTTCTTCTCAAACTTTAGTGAAGTTTTTAAACGATCCAAAGTTAAATGAAATGGCTCAACAAGAACATTTATTATTCATTGAAAAATTTAAAAATCTAATCAATAAATTAAATCAAAAACATTTAAATAAACATCATGATTATAAAACAAATGCAATGATTAAAACTATGATTAAATCCCCTTCCAAAAATTTTCTAATGGGTTATAACCAAGAAGATGCTCAAGAATTTTTCCAATCTATTTTAAGTGAATTAGAATTTAATTTGAAAAAAATTGATTCAATTGAATCTCCAAAAGAACCTTTATTAACTAACAAATTAACTCAATCAAATGCGATTTTTGGTAATCAAAGATTAGGTGAATTAGGCCTTGTTTATTTCCCTGCTTCTCAAATTGATCCAAATATCCCAAATTGTGAGGAGAAATCTATAGGTTTAAAATTAATAACTCCATTAGATGGAATCTTCGCAGAAAGAATTGGTTGTTTACAATGTGGGGAAATGAGTGGGATTAGATACAGTGTTACAAGTGGCTTATCATTAAATCTACCTTCAGATAATTACAATGCTTTAAAATTAACAGATTTACTAAAAGATTGGATCAAACCTGAAATAATTGAAGGTGTTGATTGTAATAGATGTGGCTTATTAAATGTTTTAGAATACCAAAAAGATCAACTATCAAAACTTCAGTCAAATCCAAATAGTCCTCAAAAATTAATTGATCAATTAATTGAAAGAATTCAAGATATTTCAAATGAATTGGCAAAACCAATTATTGATGATGAAATTTTTGAAAAATTACATACAAAAAATTTCACTAAAAAAAGCTCTAAAAGTAAACAGATTCTAATTAGTCGTCCTCCTCCATTATTATCAATTCATATCAATAGATCTGTGTTTGATCCTCAAACTTTTAGAGTTTGTAAAAATAATTCTAAAATTATTTTCCCATTAAATTTAGATTTAAATCAATTTGTTGCTGAACCAAATGAAATTAATACTGATGCAAGATTACCTCTAAGTAAAAAAATTATTCCAAAACAACAACAACAACAACAACAACAACAACAACAAGTTCAAAAAGAATATAATGAAGAAGAATTTCAACAAGAAAAAATTCAAGAATCTGAAAAAGAAGATCAATTAAATACATATCTAAATCAATCATCTATATCTTCGATAAATAATTCAGAAGATGAATCAGAACAAGATCAACAAGTAATTGAAGATGAAGATGAAGATGAAGATGAAAATGAAAAACACGAAGATTTTGAAATCAAACCAAAAGAATCTTCTGAATTATCAACAAATTCAATGAAATCAGATAATGAAGAATATTCATCAGATTCTTCTTCATCGTCATATACACCACCTTCATCATCAATGAACTCACCAATTTTACATGAATTATTACAAGAAAAATTAAGAATCGATGGTCCATTAGTTTATGATTTAAGATCTGTTATTGTTCATTATGGTACTCATAACTATGGCCATTATATTGCATATAGAAAACATCGTGGTGTTTGGTTCCGTACAAGTGATGAAAGTATTGATGTTGTTTCTGAAGATGAAGTTTTAAGAGCTCCTGGTGTTTTCATGTTATTTTATGAATTAAATGATTTGGTTAATAATGAAGAAACTCAAGTTGACATTGAAATTAAAATTGATGATGATACAAATAGCAAATATGAAGAAGAATCAAGTGTAACAGAAAGTGAAGAAGAGCAAAGAGAAGGTGAAGAAGATGAAAATTCGAGTCAAGATAGTGATGATAATCAATATGCTAGAACTTTAGCTAATTTATGATTAAAATATTAATTGATCATTTATAAAATTTAATCCGAATCTTTTAAAAGAGACATGTAGTCTTCAAATTGATAACTATATGTAACTTGAAAATGAAATACAAGGGGTTGCAAATAAACGTTAATTTTTTTTTTTCCATTTTTTATTTTTGAATTAACAAAACAGTATACACCACCATAATTGCAAACCTTCAGTTAAGCTAGAATTATATCATATTATATTATATTTATAAAGCTTTTTTAGCAGCATCAGTTGGGTTAACTTTGTTAGCATTGTTAAATCTTGGTCTAGCTGGAGGAGTTCTGATTTTTCTATCAGTTCTTGATCTAACTCTAACAATTCTGGCATGGATAGCACAGGAAACACAGTAGTGCAATTTGTTGTATAGTTTTGGTAAAGCATATTCAGCATAAACTGAAGCTTCACTTAAATCTCTAACAGCAGCAGCTTCAACAATGTTTCTAATGGTGACTCTTTTAATGGCTTTATCTTTTGGGACACATTTGGCACAGTTGACACATCTGACTGGGTTGACGTGACCTCTACCTTTCTTGTTTCTACCGTTGGAAGCTCTCTTTTTTGGCATTTTTGTAACTATTAGTTTTATATTGTTGTTGAGTTAAAGTTGTTCAGTTTGGAAATTTTGTGTTTTATTTTAATTGAAATTTCACCAAACAGAAAAAAAGAGTCGGTTTTCAATTGAAAGCAGTCACAGAAATGTGTGGATGTTAAAAAATAAAAATAAAACAAAATAATTGTTGAGGTATGGATGTTAATTAGATAATAAATTACTACAATTTTTCTTATAATGCTCCCGCTACTTATCACGTGCTGAATGTTTTAATAAAAACGTGAACAGAAACTTCCGTTTTTGGATTTTTTTTTGGATTTTTTTTTGGATTTTTTTTCTTCCAATGAAAAACAGCTAAAAAAAAATTTGGGTTGTACGATTTTTGAACAAGTTTTTCTTTAAAAATTGAAATAACTTCATTAAATTGGATTAATTTAAAGGTTTTGTCTTTTAAAGCTTAAAACTAAACAACAAATACTACACAACAAAGATGTTTGCCAGATCTACCCGTCTAGCTTTAAGAGCTTCTTCAAGAACTTTTGCAACCTCAAGAACTGTTTTCAACGCTCATGCTTCTAAACCAGTTGTTTTTAAAACTTCCACCAAATTAGCAGATGTTGATGGTCCAGAAACTTTGATCGGTCCAGGTGCTGCACCAAACACTTTTCCAACTGATTTGGACCAAGCTACTGGTTTAGCAAGATTAGAATTATTAGCTAAATTAGAAGGTATTGAAATTTTCGAAAACAGACCATTAGATAGTTCAAGAATTGGTACCATGGCTGATCCAATTGTTGTTGAATCTTTTGATGATTACCGTTACGTTGGTTGTACAGGTTCTCCAGCTGATTCTCATGAAGTTCAATGGTTGAAACCAACCGTTGAAAAAGTTGCTAGATGTTGGGAATGTGGTTCAGTTTATAAAGTTAAACCAATTGGTGTTCCACAAGATGATCATCATCATTAAATGTTTTTGCCTTTAAATTATGATACAAATTATAAATCAACATTACAAAAAGAGAGATTCATACAAACAATTTAAAGATAAAATAACAACAATAACAATAACAATAACAAAAAAAAAAAAAAAAGAAAAAAAAAAGCAATTACATATAAAAACATTTACTTTAGAATCTCAAATAGGTACTAAAGGTATAAATTTTACAAAAAAAAAGATGGTTTTCAAATATAATTTTCTTTACTAAAATCTTGATTAAAGATTTGCAATAGTTTAGAAGATTTAGATTTCTTAGGGGAAGTAGTTAAAGCTGGTTATATTTAATTAGTTTAATTTATTTATGAAATATTATTCAATTGTAGACATTTGAATTCAATATCGGAGTTATAAATTAAGGAAGAATTCAATCAAAAATCCCACCCAAAAACTGAATTACATTACGAAAATCAAAAAAAAAAAAAAAAAAGAAAAAAAAAATGAATTTTTGACTTTAAAATAAAAAAAATTACATTATCAAAATGTCCTCTAAACCAACAATCTTATTCATTGCTCAATTAAATGAATCTTTACCAGAATATTCAACTTTATCGAAATTCTTTAATATTATTCACTATAAATTAACAACAAAATCAGAATTAATTTCAAAATTTGAAAATGAATTTAGTTCAATTGATGCAATTTATGCTGGTTGGTTAGGTTTTTTACCATTAGGTGGTATGAAACATGAATTAATTCAACATTTACCTAAAAGTTTGAAAATGATTGCGATTGCTTCTGTTGGGTTTGATCAATATGATACCAATGAATTAACTAAAAAAGGTATTAAATTATTTAATTCTCCTTCTTTAGGTTCAGAAGATGTTGCTGATACAGTTTTATTTCATACATTGAATCTATTCAGATATTATACCGTACAAGAAAATAAATCAAGAGAATTTGGTAATGTCTTGAAAGCAAGATATGAATTACAATGTGATGGATTTGATTTAACAAAAGGGAAATTTGGTATTGAAAGACCAAATGATTTTTATAAAGATACATTTGCATTTGGTCATATCATTGGGGGTAAAAGATCTCAAAGTCCTTTTGGTAAAAAATGCGGAATTTTAGGATTTGGTAGTATTGGTAAAGCAGTTGGTAGAAGGTTGAAAAGTATTGGAATGGTTGTTTATTATAATAAAAGAGAACAATTGAATGAAATAGAGTTGAAGGAGTTAGGTTACGAAGCGGAATATAAATCAATTGATGAATTGGTTGGATCCGTTGATTTGATTGTTATATGTTTACCAGGTAATAAATTCACAGAAAATTTAATTAATAAAGAAATGATTAATAAATTGAAAAAGGGAGTTAGAATAATCAATGTTGGTAGAGGAAGTATTGTCAACACCGAAGCATTGTTGGAAGGTGTGGAAAAGGGAATCATTTATGGTTATGGAGCAGATGTTTTTGATGTGGAACCATCAATTAATGCAGAATTTGTTGGAAGAGATGATTTTAGTTTGACTCCACATATTGGAAGCAGTACCGAAAAAGTCTTTGATGAAACTGGAATGATTGCCATGCACAATTTTGTGGACGTGTTGATTAAAAATGGTGAAGGTGTTTCTAGAATCTGTTAAAACTTAATATTAATATTAAACTACTAACTACTAAAGACTAACTACATAGAACTGCTCTGGGTAACCACTTAGGCCAGATTATATAATTGATAGTGTAATTGTGATTATGTAAATTTTGGGTAATGAAGTCCCGGAAATTTTCGAGAAAAAAATCCCGAGAAGTCGTAAAGTCCCGGAAATGTGACATTTCCAAAAGCGTAATTTTACCCCGGAAATTTAGCTTGAAGCTTGAAAACTTGAGTGCCAGCGATACAAAAAGATGTGGGACAGTGATCACTGATCATTGGACAATGGACGTAAAACACTTGAAAGTTGAGAGTACGATTCACATGGACTTAACAGCAATTTAATTTTTCGATATATAACTCTACTGGTTTCCTTACTTTCTTTTCTCCTGAGTCCTATTCATAAATCATAAATCATCATTATTATTATGTCAAAAGATAAAAAAATAACAGTTGGAATCAATGGGTTTGGTCGTATTGGAAGATTGGTGCTGAGAAACATCATGCAGTACCACAAGGACACAATCGACCTAGTTGCCGTCAACAACCCTTCCACTGACACAGAATATGCTGCCTATCTATTCAAATATGATTCAACTCATGGGAAATACAATGGTGAAGTCACTTTTGATGAAGAATATTTAATCATTGATAACCATAAAATCAAAATCACCAGAGAAAGAGATCCATTAAACATCCCATGGGGTGAAATGGGCGTCGATTATGTCATTGAATCAACAGGTGTTTTCAGAGAATTAGACACTGCTAATGCTCATTTAAAATCTGGTGCTAAAAAAGTTATCATTACTGCTCCTTCTAAAACTGCACCAATGTATGTTATGGGTGTTAATGAGGATAAATACTCTCCGGATGAATTGATTGTGTCAAATGCTTCATGTACAACAAACTGTCTTGCCCCATTGGTTAAAGTTATTAACGATCAATTCAAAATTGAAGATGCTTTAATGACAACAGTTCATTCTGCTACTGCTTCTCAAAAATTGGTTGATGGAACATCAAAGAAAGATTGGAGAGGTGGTCGTTCTGCTCCAGGTAATATCATTCCATCAACTACTGGTGCTGCAAAAGCTGTTGCTGTTGTTATCCCGGAATTGGAAGGTAAAATCACTGGTTTATCTTTAAGAGTTCCAACTATAAATATCAGTATTGTTGATTTAACTGTTAGATTTGCTAAAGATACCAGCTATGAAGAATTGTGTTCTGTTATCAAAAATGCTGCTGAAGGTAAATTAAAAGGTATTTTGGGTTATACTGAAGATTTAGTTGTTAGTTCTGATTTTATTTCTGATTCAAGATCTTCTATATTTGATGCAAATGCTGGTTTGGAACTAAATAAAAACTTCTTTAAACTATTAGCTTGGTATGATAATGAATTTGGTTATTCTGCTAGAGTTGTTGATTTATTATTACACGTTGCAAATTCAAGCTGATATTGGTTTCCATCTAAATAACTAGTTCAGTTTATATAAATTCATTTTAATAAATTTAAAAACTATGCGTAGATTAATTATCATGACATCTGCAAAATATCGTGCACTCAATGCTTATGTTACAATATCATTAACAAAAGTTTTAGAATTATTGAACAGTTTGTAATGAACTTCTAAAGAAGAATAGCTGAAAATCAAAACGCAAAAAGTTTCTTTCTGAAATTTTAATCATCAACCTTGATAATTAATTTTCAACTTCAATCGGTTTTTGATACATATCATTAATGAGAGAAAAATTAAATATTTGAACAGAATAGTAATTTACTTTAAATTTTGAATCAAACAAAAAAAAAAATTACAATTCTTACAAAAATTATTTAATCTACAACAAAACTACGTAAAATCATTAGTGGGTCTGCATTAATCGACACCTGTTATGATTTTGAAAGGTTATACCTATTGGCATTTATAATCAGAACACAAAAAAAAACAGAAACAAAACCTATAAAGAAAACCAACCAAAGCTAAAAAAAAAAAAAAAAAACATCACAACACTATTCAATCAATGGAGTTTGAATCAAGTTTAGTTTAATCATCTTGAACAATAGTACCTTTTTCTGAAACATAAATACCATCCAAGAATTTTCTAATATCTTTGTTTCTAACTCTACAAATTTGTTGAATATCAGCAGCATTTTGAGAAACATTTTCAACAGAATTACCAGATAAAACAATTTCATCTTTTTGATTTTTAGAAAACTCAACAGAAACACCTTCACGGACTTTAACCATACGAACTTGTTTGTCACCCAAAAAGTTTCTGATTTCAATGTATTGTTCACCATCTTTATCTGCTAAATTAACATTAATTGGGAAATGCGCATAAACATATCTTAGTTTATATTGGTAACCTTTTGTGACACCAATAATCAAGTTGTTAACTAAAGATCTGACAGTTCTTAAAGCAGCAACATGTTTTCTGTCACCGTTATGAACAGATATTTTGATTTGTTTGTTGCTAACCTTTTCGAAAGTAACATCAATATGGTTCAAAGATTTGGTTAACTGACCTCTTGGACCAGTGACAGTAACGATTCTGGCTTTGATTTGGACAGAAACACCTTCTGGGATGTCTAAAGTTTGATCAGTTCTGATGTATTTCATTGTAAAGCGTTAAATTTGTTTTCGTTTAAAGATGTTAGATAAAAAAATGGAAAGTTTTAATAAAAATTTTTCACTTTTATTTTAAATTTTAAAAAAAAAATTGTTTGGTGGGTATTTGAAATGTTTGGATGTCTGTGGTGTGTACCAGGTTGGCGCCAGAAAGCTAAAAAAACTGCTGTTTACGGTAACCTGATCTACAGAAAATACGACAAACTGGTGGCAAATGCCCAATGCGGTAAGTAGTGCTGCCATATGAACCATAAGTAGTATTAGCAGGGTAGTATACAGATCAGATCAGTTATTCGAATCTCAGATAAGTCAGTCATTTTTGGTTGGAATTTTTTCGGAGTTGTTTCTACATGCTCCGTATGACACTATCTCTTCAGGAAACCTTTCATTTTTTCTTTTAACTCCCAAAAAGATTAATGTTTTAACTAATCTTTCAATTTTTTTTTCGTGGAAAATTCAAGAAAAAAATTATTTCAATTTTATTAAAAAATTCCAAAATATTTATAATTGAGAATTAATTTTTAAGTAAATTGAAACAAGTTTCTTTAACATTTGTCATTAGATTTCCATCTGCTAGGAGAATAGAAAAACACAACAGCAAACAATGGTTGCAGACACTAAATTATATGACGTCCTAGGCGTTTCCCCATCCGCCTCAGAATCCGAACTTAAAAAAGCTTACAGAAAAATGGCTTTAAAATATCATCCAGATAAAAACCCATCTGAAGAAGCTGCTGAAAAGTTCAAGGAAGTTTCTGCTGCTTATGAAGTCTTGTCAGACTCTCAGAAGCGTGGTATCTATGATCAATATGGTCTCGAAGGTTTGAATGGAGGTGGAGCCGGTGGTTTTGGTGGTGGTATGGATGATATTTTATCTCAATTTTTTGGTGGAGGATTTGGTGGTGCACAACGTGAAAGAGGTCCACAAAAAGGTGCGGACATTAAACATGCCATTGGTGCCACTTTGGAAGACTTATACAAAGGTCGTACTGCTAAATTAGCGTTAAATAAAACTATTTTATGTAAATCTTGTGAAGGTCGTGGTGGTAAAGCTGGTGCTGTTAAAAAATGTTCAACTTGTGATGGCCGTGGTATCAGATTTGTGACTAAACAAATGGGTCCAATGATCCAAAGAATGCAAGTTCACTGTGATGTTTGTAAAGGAAGTGGTGATATTTGTGATGAAAAAGATCGTTGTAAAAGTTGTCATGGTAAAAAAACTGAAAGTGAAAGAAAAATATTACAAGTTAATATTGAACCTGGTATGAGAAACGGTGAACGAATTACTTTCAAAGGTGAAGGTGATCAAGCTCCAAACACAATTGCAGGTGATGTTATTTTCATTGTTGAAGAAAAACCACATCCAACTTTCAAAAGAAATGGTGATGATTTGGTTTATGAAGCCGAAATTGATTTAATTACTTCTTTAGCTGGTGGTGAATTAGCTATAAAACACGTAAGTGGTGAATACTTGAAAGTTTCAATCATTCCAGGTGAAGTTATTGAACCAGATTCTATTAAAGTCATTGAAGGTAAAGGTATGCCAATTCATAAATATGGTGGTTATGGTAACTTATTTGTTAAATTCAGTATTAAATTCCCAAAAAATAATTTTACTACTCCAGAAAACTTGAAAAAATTAGAAGAAATATTACCAAAAAGAAGAACTGTTGATTTCCCTAAAGATGCAACTATTGAAGAAGTTACATTAAATGATTATGATGAAAATAAACATGAACAAAGAAGAAGAACACATTACGATGATGATTCAGATGATGAACATGGTGGTCGTGAAGGTGTTCAATGTGCTTCTCAATAAGCTTGGTTGTCTCTGTGTGTGTGTGTGTGTTTTTGGGGGGGTTCCATCATTTCATTGATTGAATTATTAATTTATTGATTTATTGATTCATTGAATCATTGATTCTCATTCATATATAAGTTTCTCCATTTATTCATTATATAATTTGAAATTTTTTTTTTTTTTTCTAGTTTTGCTAATAGAAGTTGATAGTTTGATATTTTTGTTTCATTTGTAGAAACTCGTAAATAAATACATTACAATTAACTACATATGTAATTCAAAAACAGCAAATTATATTTTATATCTTATATAGAGAAAATTATCTAGGTGGATTTGTTGGTGTACTTATCAAAAAATTTACATCAGATTTGCCCTTTTTATGTTCAACATTAAATGGTAAACGAGAAACTGAAGGTAGCTGAATAGGAGACTGTTGATGTCTTACTGGAGACAATATTCTTGGTGCTGGTTGTTGTTGTTGTTGTTGTTGTTGTTGTTGTTGTTGTTGTTGTTGTTGTTGTTGGCCTCCTTGATAAGATGGAGATGAGTTTGTTGGTGGTGGTGGCATATTAGTCAGTATTTGAGATGGGCGACCCCCATGTTGATGCATCAGTTGAGGATTTGGGGTAACATGTTGAATAGGTGTTATTGATACTCCTGGTGGTGGTTGTTGTTGTTGTCTTGGTGGGAAAGAATATGGAGATTGAAAAGAGGGACGATTTGAGTTATTCATTGGAGCAAATCTACTTTCATTTCTCGGGTAATAAGGTGATCCTAAACTTCTATTGTTATGTTGTATTGGCTGTTGTTGCAGCTGCTGTTGACTGATTTGATTCTCGTATATGTTTCTTAAATGGATCACACTTGCTTCACTTTGATTTCTTCTATGTTGATGAACGTCATCTTGTTGTAACTGTTTTCTTGGAGTTGTAGGCTTGGAAACACTTTCAAGGTGATTCATATTCCCACCACCAATTTCAGACGAGTATTTTCTTTTTCTTTCTTCAGTTGAAGGCTCTAATTCATCTTCTGGTTTATTCCAATGATGGAATTGAAACTGTTGATTTTGAGGTTGTTGTAAATTCACTTTGAAAACTGATGTAGATGATTTTGGTGTTGAAAGATTAGAACCATTATCATTACCAGTTCCATTAGGAGCTGAATTGTTTGTAGAAGTGATTAATGGATATAACGCAGACTTTACAGTATCAATGGACTGGTTCAAATCTTTACTGAATCTGTCTGATTTATTCAATTGATTTATTTCACCAGATAAAAACAACAGTGGGATCAAGTTTGCTTGTATTCCACTTTCCAATGCTAATTTGATCAGAGATATTGAAGATTTGATTGAACTGAGTCTCAGACTCTCTTTCTTAGTTTTCTCCTGTTCAGTTTTCAACATTATGACACTGTTCAACACTTTCTCTGAGCATTCAGTTTCATCTAAAGAGTATCCCAGCACTTGTTTTATGAACCCAGGGTCTTTTCCCTTTGTTGCTGTATATTTGTTTTCATCAATACTTTCTTTATTATTCTTGTTATCATCTGTTGACACAGGAGAATCTGGTTTTCTAACATTTTCTTTCACCTCTTCTACAATAACGGAATGTCTCAATGGTGACTGCGACCGCACAGGTGATTTATTCCCACTAGACTTCTGGCTTATTCCTAGCCCACTGACCGGGTTGAGAAAAGGATCTTTTCCTTCGGTTGAAAAATCTAGTGACTTATGTCTCTTATGTGACGTCGAGCTGGGTCTCGAAGACAGTGCTGATGTGGATGCTGTTGAGACCGAACTCTCGGTGTTTCCTGCAGAGGTGCCAGAGTTGTTTTTGTTGTTGTTGTCGTAATCTTCATCGTCGTCGTTCATCAGCTTTTTGAGGTTTGAACGACTCATAGTACTTTCTGTCTTCTCTGAATTCTATATTCTGAATTCTGAATTCTAATGAAGGTGCCAAAAAAAAGTAGTGTGAGGTCTTCAAAGAGATGAAGTAGAATTTGAGGGTATCAGTAGCAGAGGAGTGGTCTTCTTTGTGAGCACACAAGACAGCAAGGAAAGCAAAGGAAAGGAAAGGACAACAAGCAGTTCAAATAGAACTGGGATTGAAAGCAGATATTTTTACTCAAAATCGACCTAATGATGAATTGGAATTTGGAAAAAACCTGAACAACTGCACCTAGTAATAAACGACCCAATTCGATAGAAACACTCCAGATCCGCACAGCTCACAGGGCAACTGGCTCTTTAGATTCTCGCTTTGTCCCAAAACAAAGCAAAACAACGTAAAAAACAACAAGAGATGCGTTGCTAATTTACCCAATCTGTCCCAAAATAACTCTGCACACAGATTTCTACAATGAGGAGGTGGATTGTACTTTCATGTAATTTGTAATATTTGATTGTTAGCCAGGCTAACGCACAAGCACTTGACTGGTGGGATTTGTAGACTGAAAAGATTGAACGTATAGCTACTTAAAGAACTAGTTTGTACTTGCCGGGGGTTCGATTTGACTTTACTTTCTGATCAGTGATAACTGCCAGATCATATTTTTTCCACTGTATTTTTACTGTTTTAGGGAAGAAGCACCGGAATTTTCTGTCATTTTCAGTGCTCACTGTTTAACTACTTCAATTCTTTAATAAAACAACATACTTTAACTAAAACAATAATTTACAATTATATACCTCCTAATTTATCTTTTTTTTTTTTTTTTTTTTTTCTTGTTAACGATTTCAAATTAATAGACCAACATGCTTCAGCAATGAAAATAGAATAATAATAATCCTATAATAACCAAATGCTGTGTTAAATATATGTCTCTCGAAATAAAATTTATTTGATTGTCTTTTTTTATTTTTTTCATCTTCTTCTTCTTCTCCTAATTATATAAAACAAAGTTGGCTGAACCACTAGTGACACCAACAGTACAACCATCAGTACCATCACCGTTATATTTACCATTGGAGTAAACACAAGAACCAGAAACTGAATCACCCACAATCTTAACGTTGTAGTTCAATGGACTATAGTTATTTGGGTTTGGAATCAATGATAAATAAGCAATACCATTTGCATAACCAGCACCAAAGTTCAATGGGGCCCAGTTACCTAAACCAGAACCTGGACTACCCCAAACACAACCTTCCTCCATAGAAATACCAGCGTTATTAACATAGTATTGAGCAGAAGTCATTTGTCCTTGCCATTGATAATAACTGGATTGATCAACAGTAGTTAATGGTAAAGTTGAACCTCCAGTAACATAGGTTGGAATGACCATGTTTTCGGTACCTGGATAATCGGTACGACAAATAGCAACAGGTTCACTCAATTGATTGACAACATAAGCTTTATCAACACCCCATTCACATAAATAATTGGATCTTTGATTACTCTTGTATAATTTACCATTTTTACATTGTAAACCACCAACAGAAACACCATTAGCTGGTTGAGATAATGGCCATTGAGTTTTTGACATACCTGGTTGACAAGCATAAGAACAAAATGCACCTTCAGTACAAGAACCTCCAGTAGAAGTATCACCTGGATGATAAATACCTGAATACCCACCAAATCCTAAATGATTTAATGGAATAACACCTTGACCAACTAATGAAGCAAAATCTGTACAGTCAATAGTACCATCTTGGAATTCTTCAAATGGACCAGAATAATTAGGCAAATCACCATAAATAGATCCAGATGAAGTTGAAACTTTAGTAGTTTTTGGAGCTGAAATGGATGAAGTTGGACTTGAAGTTTCTTCGGTAGTTTGAACTTCTTTATTAACAGCAGCTAAAGTGGTTGTTGAATCAACTACTGGTGTAGTAGTAGTTGGTTCAGGAGTAGAAGTAGTGGTTGGTTCGGGAGTAGTTTCAGGTTCAACAGTATGACCTGCAGCATCAACCGTGACAGTTGAATAAACATATTCAACAGCAATGGCACGTCTATGTTTATGATGACCATGGAATTGAGTGGTTGTACAATCTTCTAAATCTTCACGTTTATGAAGATCATTGACATGGACGTGTTGAGGAGCTGCAACGACTTGAGAAGCCATGTATGCGATGTACGCAGCAACAACAGAAGTTGAGAATTTCATGTTTTTGATTAACAAAATGATTAAGTCGGATCTATTGTAAAAAGTTAGTCTTTCTATCTTACTTGAAGAACAAGGCTAAAGAATTTTTAATTTTATTTTTTGCAACCAAGTTCTTTCTTTCCTTTTGTTCAACTAAAATACCAAAACAAAACAAAATCCATCTTCCAAGTTCCAACCTTGAACCTCCAAAAATTTTGACAATCGAGATTCGAGATTCCAGATCTTACTTTCAAAAAGGGAAAAAAAAAGCATTGAATATGCAACTTTCAACCTTCCAAATTCGCGTTTTTCAACAAATTTCCAACGCGTTTGAAACTTTTGCAAATCTTGCAAAACTTCCTCATTCGGACAAAAGTTCGCCACTTTAACTGTATTCCGGAATATCGCAGAAAAATCTGTCCTGCGAAATCCGAATCTCCGTTTTGGGCCATCTCAAAACATTCAAGCTTGTTTTGAGGAGCAGAATTTGAGAAGGGCAGCTGCCAGCTGTTGATTAGAATTTAGGGCGGTTGCTGTTGGAACTTGAAGGTGGTGGTGGTGGTGGTGGTGGTGGTGGTGTTTGATATTGAGAATCTTGTCTTCATTGCCTGATTGTTTTTGTGAGCGGAAATTTGGAAAAGAATTTCTCAATATAATTCTGAAACAAGATTTGGAGGCAAGAGCCTGTGAGACTTTAGCTGTGGATTTGTAGATTGAAAGAAAGTGAACTTGGTTGAGTATAATGCAACAAGCACTATGAGCCATCTCTTTAGCCTGTAGGGAAGTCAGTATTACTCACTTGTAACAATAGCCAAAGGAAACCTGTAGATTAGCAAAAACGCAGTAGAAATAACAGTAGAAGAGCAAGGGAAAAAAGGTCAACTGTGTGTAAAGGAGCGACGTGAGTGAGCAGTTAGACCTAGTGTGTGTTCCTGTGCGCTGAGCTCTGTGAGAGTGAGAGTAACGGTTTCGAGAAGTGGTTTGTGAGAATTATGAAAGAAAGAGCAGGTTTTGAACTCGTTTTGTTTTGAGAGCTGGTGGTTGATCAAGTTGCTGGGCGACTATACTGTTGAGGTTGCTTTGCAGTGCGTCTACCTGCATTTTCTCAATATCTGACTTCAATTCACCAGCCACACACTAGTAACAACTACATACTACATATAAATTATAATATAGCTTAAAGTGTTGTTTGAGTCATGTGTATTCAGATGTAGTTGTCATTCAGTCCCTCTTGATACTCTTTTTCAATGCATGAAACAGTTTATCCAATTGAAACAGCTTCAAAAAAAAAAAAAAAACAATAAACCACTCTGGAAACCACTGCACAAGAGAAGTCATCACGTAGACATGGCTTCCTTTATAGATGTTTATTGGGTTGTAACCTTCTAGTAATTTGGTGACCACTGACCAATGCACATTACAACCACGTCAATTTCAACTTTGGCATATTTCTGTGGAGTGACACATTCTTCCAAAATAGCCTCCATCTTGCTGAAAACAGTGTAGATTTCTCGTTTGATGTAGTATCTGGAACTTTTTGGGAACGAGGTGGAAGTGGTTCCCATGATCTCTGTACAAATTCCTCCAGTGACTAAACTGATGACTCTAACATCAAAGGGCTTCATTTTAAAATGTGATCCTTTAAGTAGCACAGTATAAAGCACCAAATGGCATAACTTTAAAAGCTGCTGTGGAAGAATCGAAAACATAAAGACAATATATCCTTTTGCGTTGATCAGCAAGTCTGCAAATTCTCTGGACATTCTCATACAACCAAACTCACTAATATTGAACATTTGAATCATCTCTTTCTCAGTGATGTCAATGAATCCAATTTACCATCTTCAACCAACTGGGGTTCAATTTCATTTAATTTGACTCTCAAGACATCTTCTAATAAACCAACATCCAGTTTGATCGGAACAACATCTTCAAACTGTTTCAAAGGCTCCATTAATTCAATTCTTCTTGCTGTTGCAAACACTTTATACCCTTTGATTTTTAATTCTTTGGTTTTTATATCCAATACCTCTGGAGACTGGAAGCACCAGTAACCAACGCTGTTTTCACCATCGTGTTCTTCTGTTCTAACCCATTTACTCTGGGAACTGTTAGAAATCCGTGTGCTTTTATTTTCCCATCACCAATCTTCATGAGACAATAATATTCAAGTATTCAGCTAATTTAACTGTTTTTCCATATGCACAAAGATTATGCAAAGCTCAAAATAAATTTAGATTTCGGATTAATTAGTCTCTAGACTCTAGAGAAGGAACATGGACATGGTGCAATACTGTGTTATTCAATGGGTTGCTCTAAAAGTTTTGAATTTGGGGTTACAAGATATTGCTTTACTAGTATAAAGCAAGAGATTTATCATTAGCAAAGAAATCAAACAAAAAAATTAAATATGTGAAACCAAAGAAGAAAAAAAACATTTAATAGTACTGACAACGATTAGAACATAATCATATAACTATTTCATTGCTATGAACACATAACTTCAATCAAACTTCAACTCTTCCGCATTCTCCCTAAAATAATTAAACAATGGTTTCAATTTGAATTTCATAATTAATCCAATTTCAATCAATTTAACTGGTAAAAAAGCACCAACAAATCCTAAAACACTCGATAAAGTTCCTCTATAAATATCAACAGGATCATATCCACGATTCAAAATATCCCCAACAACTTTTTTAGCATAAACTTCTGCACTCATTGGTCTATTATTCTTGGCCATCTCTCTTCTATATTGCATAATTTCATTTCCAATTTCAATATTATAAATTGAATTTTCTGGTAATGGTCTCTTGTCTGCAACATCAGTATGAACACCACCAGTAACAACATTGATAACCCTAACATCAAATGGCTTCATCTCCAAATGTAAAGCGTGAGCATACTGATGTATTGCTGCTTTACATGCACAATAAACTGAACTGAATGGATAAGCAACTAATCCACTTAATGAGCCGGTGAAAACAATTGTTCCTTTAGCTTTAATAACTAAAGGTGCTAATTCCCTACTGAGTCTCATTGGAGCTAAAACATTCAATTCAAATGCTTCTCTTGTAACTTTTTCATTTGAATCAAGGGCAGGAAATGTACATGATGCACCAGCATTATTATAAAGAACGTCTAGTTTCCCATCTGTTAATTCCTCCAATAATCTCGTTTTAATTGTCTCTAACTGTTCAATTGATGTAACATCAAATTTAATTGGAATAACATCGCCATATTTTTCCAAAGGTTCAATTAATTCAACTCTTCTTGCAATTGCGTAAACTTTAAATCCTTTCAGAGCAAACTCTTTCACTAACTCGTATCCTATTCCAGAGGATGCACCGGTGATAAAAGCTGTTTGTTGGCGTTCAGACATTTTTTTGGTTGATTGAAAGTAGTATAACTTCTAATTATTAGTTAAAAAAAAAAAAAAAATTGATTTATCACATTATAAAATATTTAAGAAAAAAAAAAGTTCTCATTTTTGAATTTAAAAAAATTCTACAAATATTATTACAAATAAATCAATCTAATGTATAGTAATAAGTTAAATATTATGTACTCAAATAAATAATGGTTTTGATATCAAATTTTAGTTTGGGTTTTTTCTTAAAAAAAAAGTTTTTCGTTGTTTTTTCTGTAGTTTTTGTTGGAATTTTGTGTCATGTGTGTTGTTGTTGTCTTTTTTTTTTTCATTCAAAATTTGTCTTAAGCAGATTCACCATTGAAAACTTCATCCAAGAATGCATTTTCTTCAGCAACATGCATACTCTTGGAACCAGCAGCAACTGAAGCAGATGGATCTCTACCAGCATAACGGAACGATTTGTCACTATGAACAGTTTCTTTCAAAACAGTGGATAATCTTGGTTGAACATAAGACCAAGCACCCATGTTTAATGGTTCTTCTTGACACCAAACTAAATCAGTGGCATTTTCATAAGAGTTCAAAACATCACGCAATTGTGCAAATGGGAATGGATGTAATTGTTCTAATTTGATGAAAGCGGTTTCTTTATCTTCAATAGTTTGACGTCTCTTATGTAAAGCAGTATAAACTTGACCACTTAATAAAACAACACGCTTAATATCAGATTTGGCACCAATAGTTTTGTTTAATTCAACATCATCAATGATCCATTGGAAATGAGAATCACCAGTGAATTCTGATAATGGAGATCTAGCTAATGGATGACGCAATAATTGTTTAGAAACCATGACAGCTAAAGGTTTTCTAAATTGACGATGCATTTGTCTTCTAAATAAATGAAATAAATTGGATGGGGTTGTTGGGTAGGCAACTTGGAAATTACAATCTTGATGTTGTCTTTCTAATTTTTCTTGAGATGGGAATTTTCTTGAATCTTCATTAGTTAATTGTAAATATCTTTCAATTCTTGCTGAAGAATGTTCAGGACCTTGACCATCATAACCATGTGGTAAAGTTAAAACTAAACCGGATCTTTGTTTCCATTTACTTTCACCAGCAGCAATAAATTGATCAATGATAACTTGAGCTGTGTTAGCAAAATCACCAAATTGAGCTTCCCATTGAACAAAAGCATCTGGAGAAGTCAAAGAATAACCATATTCAAAACCCATAACACCATATTCAGATAATGAAGAGTTTGAAATAATGAAATCCGCTTGATTTTCACTAACATGTTTTAATGGAGTATAAGTTTTTTCAGAATCTTGATCATGTAAAACAGCATGTCTTTGAGAGAAAGTACCTCTTTCAACATCTTGACCAGAAACTCTAACATGATAACCTTCATTAACTAAAGAACCATAAGCTAAAGCTTCACCGGTGGCCCAATCAATACCTTCGCCAGTTTCAACGACAGCTTTTTTACGTTGACCTAAAATTCTTTTTAAATTTTTATGAACGTTAAAATTTTCGGGCCAGCTTGATATAACTTCACCTATATGTTTTAAAGTAGATTCTTCGACAGCTGTTGGTAAGTGTGGTAAAACTTCGGTGGCTAATTCTTTTGGTGATTTAAAACCTTCCCATGGAGTAGTTAACCATTCTCTGGAAGTTGGAACGTAATCTTTAGATTTTGTGAAAGATTCTTCTAAAATACTCCAAACCCATTGTTTGTGTTCATCAATATCAGCTTTTGTAAAAGATCCTTCTTTAATTAATTGATCTGCATAGATATCAATAACTGATTTTTTCTCAGCTATTTTTTTGTACATTAATGGTTGAGTGAAAGAAGGTTGGTCTGTTTCATTATGACCATGTTTTCTGTAGCCAACAACATCAATAATGACATCAGAATGGAAAGTAGCTCTCCATTCAGCAGCTAAAGTGAAAATGAAAGTGATAGCTTCAACATCATCAGCATTGACGTGAAAAATTGGGGCATTAATTGATTTAGCTAAATCAGATGGATATAAAGTTGATCTAGCAAATCTTGGATCAGTGGTAAAACCAATTTGATTATTAACAATGACATGGGTAGTACCACCAGTAGAATAAGCTGGTAAAGAAGTTAAACCCATAGTTTCGTAAACAACACCTTGACCTGCAAAAGCAGCATCACCATGAAATAAAACGCCGGTGGCTTTGTTGAAAGTACCAACATCATTTTTGTAATGTTGAACAGCTCTAGTTCTACCAAGAACAACTGGATCTTCAGCTTCCAAATGAGATGGATTAGCAACTAATGATAAATTAACGTGTTTACCAGAAGTGGTTGGTCTTTGGAAGTTCATACCCAAATGGTATTTAACATCACCTGAACCTTCATCAATTTCTTTTGAGCCAGTAAATTCAGAGAAAATGGATTCATTTGGTTTTCTAACAACGTTTGATAACATGTTTAATCTACCACGATGAGGCATACCAATAATGATATCCTCAACACCTAATTCAGCGGATCTATCGATTAAAGATTTGACACCTGGAACAACGGACTCAGCACCTTCTAAACCAAATCTTTTATCATTTGGGAATTTAGTTGATAAGAAAGTTTCAAAAGAAGTAGCCCATATCAAACGATCCAGGATTTGTCTTTTTTGATCAATTGTGTATTTATAACGTTGTGGGATTTCGATTCTTTCTCTTAACCAATCACATTTTTCTCTTGAAGGGATATGAACATATTCCATACCAATAGTGGAACAATATAAAGATTCACAAGTATCAATGATTTCTTTTAAAGTTAAAGAATCATTACCATTTTTAGCAAATCTTGGTAAGATACCTGGACCCAATGTGATTTTTTTATTTAAATCAGCATCGGTGAAACCATAATGTTCTAAAGTTAATTCTTTTGGGATTGGTTTAGTTTTATCATCACCAAAAGAGATTCCTAAAGGATCGATGTGAGCTTTTTGATGACCTCTGACTTGGTAAGCTCTAACTAACAATTGGACTTTCAAATGGGTTAGAACATCATCATGGCCACTTGAAGATAAGGGAGAAGATGGGATCAAAGAACCGGTACCAGAAATTGGGAATAAAGTTGGAGGAGCAACAAAGGCGGTGGAAGGAGATTGGTTGTTTTTGATGTTTGAAAAGTAAGCGTTCCATGAGACATGGACTGACGATGGGTCTTTAACCCAAGCTTCATACATTTCATCAATATAAGAGGCGTTCTGAGTTTGTAAAAAACTATCATTTGAGCTGGCAGCATACTTGCGTACTTGAGCTCTAAGCTTCAAAGCAGCGATTGATCTTGGGCGCGAGACACGAAGACTTCTGAGCATTTTGATTGTGTTGTTCTCGTTATGGGATCAGAAGACACGACGATGTTTCGTAGCTTTAGGTTGGGTTAAGAAGGCAACTCAATGTCGTTAATTTTTGCGAAAAGGCTGTTTTTATAAAAAAACCAGTTGAAATTCGGAGGTTTAACGGGGCAGAACCAGAGTGTGTTTTTTGGTGATTGAAACCAGTTATTTTGAGTAGCTTGAGAAAATTATTTATATAGAAATCTACAGCACATTCTCAGAGACATCTGGACCAGTTTATACGAGTAAAATAACTTGTAAAACAACCGTTTTATTCAAAATTAATGAATGAACTACCTGTTAAAACAGGCCTGAACCTGGCATGCTAGAGGAGTACCCGGTGGCCAATGTCCCAAAACGGTGCAAAATCTGGAGAAGAGCCATCCATGATTCACTACTATAGCAGCTAGCGCTGTAGTCTGTTACTATTGGCCAATGGCTAATAGCTATTAATAATTACAGTACATGAAATTTGAATCATGATTCATTATGAGATGAAGTTTCAAGTGAGTAAACAAAAGACTAGATGACAGATGTGTAGCGGTGCAGTGTACTAATTAATATATGACAGTTTTGATCACTGTATCAAGGAGTCAATGCTTTTATTCCAGCACTGTCCACTATAAGATAAACAATCAAGTTTCAACTCAGTCCATCCAATAACACGCTCACTAAATATGCTTAGAAATCTGAGCTTTACTTAATTTTCAATTTTCAGATGAATCATGACAGGAATATTTTTTTTAAATTTACGCTCTAATTTTCTTGCTGTGTTTTGCGGCTAACAGTCGGCGCCGGTAGGTGACGTGTAAAATTCCTGTTTTTCACTGTTCAAACTTCACGAATCACATGACACACTGCACAGTGCACAACTTCACTAGTGTTCAGTGTTCACTGGTCAACAGTCAGGAGCACAGGTATAAATTGTAACGCAAATCAACTGCCCTTTCATATAACCTGAAGTTTATAGCTTGGATTCTGGAATAATTGTATACATATCAAACAGCTTCAGTGAGATCTCAACCGGTAGATACTAGATACTAGATACTAAATACTAAAGGCATTTCTAAGTATAGTATGTAGTATGTACTATGTACTATGTACTATGTACTGTGTAGTCGGACGTAGGAGTAAGCTGTAGTTTTTTTAATATTTGCGTTACGGCCACTACTAAGTACTTACAACTTACAAGTGCTCACTGCTCACTGCTCACTAATTGATGATCCAAATTTTCAGATACTACATTGTTTTAGTGTCTTTTATATTCTTGTTTTTATTGAATGAGATTAATCATTACGACTTTTCACTGCTGTTTTAAGTTTTAAGACAGGTCACAGTACTATAATAAAATTATATTAAGCTGTAGTACACTTAATCAATCTAGTAATATCAATATATAATCCACACCGGCTACAGCAGCTATATTAAGAGCGCCCCCGCGCGCGCGCCCCCCAATATTGAAAAAGTTTGACACAAACTTTATATTATTTGCACTAGTTAATATTTATATAATGCGCCACAATATTATTATTAATAGTATTTAAAAATATAGCTGGAATTGGAAAAATTTCAAATTAATGTGGCAACTTAATTCAGAACGTAGAGTTAATGTAGTACTTGACTAGCCGATCTCTGTGGGTTTTTTAGATCTTTTAAATCCAAAGGGGAAGCTACTTAAATTTGTTGTTAAAAATGGCCATTTTTACATAGTTAAGAGCGAAATTTGAGAAAAACTGTTTTTTTTTTTTACAAATTCTTTTGTGAGAAGAGCATTTTGTTGAATCTCAAAATTAGCGCAAAACTTTGTTCTTTCAAAACCTTGATGAAGTACCCTAATATATGGCATCTATATAACAATACTATTCAATAAGTCGGAAAGAATTCATACGTTCTTTGAGGTTTAACTATTAAAAATATGTCTACTTTAAATAATTTACCTTAATGCGGATGTTGTTAACTTTTTAAGATCTGACACAATTGATTCAAGTATATCAAGTTTCAACATTGATTTTATCTGTTTCGCTGTGAATAAATGCTGAACGGCAAACCTGCCCAAGTTCCCAAATTAACAACAGTAACAGGCGTCAAAATACTATAGATATTTCAAACATAGTGGAACTTGGAAGTTGGTCTAATAAACAACAGTTGAAACGTCATTTAACTCTTTGTTGCAATGGCAGCAAGAGATCTAATACAACAACAGACAAGTCAGTAGAAAGTGTCAGTAAGTCTTTGTTTTTTTGCAAGTTACACCATTTTTAAAACTTATAATCAATTGATAAATGGTGAATTAGCTGGTGAAACATTCAATTCTTTCACATAAGAAAAAATCATTATACAATATCTCAATAAAAATCAAATCTAACTGAGGTGGGAAATATTGTTGGAAAAAGTGTTTCTTTTTCCGTCCATATTTAGAAAATGACTATAAAGTTTAAACCGATTAGATCAAATAATGAGAAAAATCTGATTAAAATTTAATTTAATGTATTAGAAGAAGAAAATGATGAGAGATTACAAGATGGGTGATAATGTCATTCAAAAAACTTATAATCTATTATCTGGGAAGAATGAACTTATTAAAGTTAATTATACCTATATTGACTCAAGAGTCAAGAACGTCAAGAACCAATAAACAAATATTCAATAAATATATATATACACTAGCTTATTAAATATTAAACTCATGCTCTTATATTAATCTATGTCCTCAGTTATAATTTACAAATGAAATCCATCTATTGACTATCTAAATTCATAAAATTCATTGTGACCATGCGTTAATAATGGCGCTCTTTCACTACCAACAACTCTTTCTAAAGCCGTTGCATCCCATTTAGAATACAAAATTCTAACACTTGAAATATCAAAATCTGCAATTCCATCATAAACCGATCTACCAATACTTGAAACAATTTCTGTATAAAAAATTGGATTATTTGGAACTCCATACATTAGAATGTTTTTAATTCCCTTTAATTCAAATCTTCTATAATGATGTAATCTTTCAGTATATAATAAAATTTTTCTTTTATTTTGTTGAAATAATGCTCTTGATCTTGTTAACTCTCCTTGATCTGAGTATTCGTTAATATCTGTGAATAATAAAGAAGTTTTATCATTCATATAATTCTTAATTCTAAGAAAATCTGTATAAGTTGGGATATATAATAATAACCCATCTTCATAATTTGTTGATTTTGATAATGTTGGAATTATAACTGTTTTGAAATAATTAAATCTTTCATCTGGTTCTGCCATTGGTGATGTACTTTCAAATCTTTTAAAAACTTGTTTGATTTTCAAGCCAACTTTAAACATTGCACTTTGTTCAATTTTAATTATTTTCTTAAACTTATATTTACCTTCTAAATTTAAAGATCTTGTAATAACATTGTTTATATTTGGTGTGGTATATTCTGCAAACACTAAACTTTGTGTAAAATATTTAGCTTGATCATCAATACTCCACATTCTAACTCTTCCAAAATCAGTATCATGAAATTCTTTTGGAATTTTATTTAAATACTTGAAAATTGTAAACATATGATCCCAATTTTGTAATTCAATTGAATTTGCTTGATCAACAATAAGAATTTCAATAGAACTTAAAAAATCTTGTTGTCGTTTTTTTTTATTTGGATTTTCTAAAATCATCTGTAAACCAATTGGTGATGCAAACAAAACATCCGATGAATAAAATGATGTATATAATTTCATTGATTTTTTAGTAAATTTTGCACCTAAACAGAAAAAATCATTTGTATTACCATTAAATAAATCTTGGAAATCATCTGGTTTATTATTACCTGGTGTAGCATTGTCGTAAAATTGTGATTTAAATCTTGCTCTGTTTTCAACTTGTTCAACTGCTGATGCTTCAATAAATTCATTAACTACTCTATAACAAAAATCTCTTGTTGGTAACAAAATTAAAACTTTTGGTCTTGTAAAACCTTGATCTCTAAATTCTTTTTCTTCTTCTGGTTTGATTAATCCATTTTTTACTTTTTCTGCTTGATTTGCCAATTTTGCACTGTTTTTTAAAACCCTATCACGGGTTTTAGAGATATGATTAACACAATGTAATGCATACAATCTTCTATAAGGCTTCTGATTTTTGAACGAGTTATATGGTAATAAAACATCTTTATAAGAAAACATTGGATCCATAATCATGGTGGAAATTTCATCTTTTAACTCTCCATGTTTAGCTAAGAATGGCTCTAGTAATCTTTTTTTTATTTTATAATTGTTTAATGATGGTTCAGTTTGAATGATAGGTTTGGAACTTTGAGTTGGATCAGTGGAAATTATACCTGAATAAGTTTGGTACAATTGTTTAGTATTTTTCCATTTGGCCCCAGACGATAATGCTTTAATTGCTTCAGCAAGATTTGATTCAGAATAATGATTATAATGGGTTTCGAATGGATCTTCAATTGCTTCTTCTTCATCTGAATCATCTTCAAATCCATTAAATTCATCACAATTTGCAGCAGTAGCTTCTTGCTCTTCTTCGGATGCATCACCTTCTGATTCAACGTTCCCAGCAATTCCATCTTCATCTTCACCTTCATTTGCAAACCTATCTTTCTCACCATCTTCATCTTCATCATCATTCTCGTTCTCTTCCTCATCATCTTCACTTTCTTCTTCTTCTTGTTCAGCTTTTAATAATGTCAACAATGCACTATAAGCTTTTCCATTTTCATCACCAATATCATTGGAATCACCAACATTGCTCTCCTCACTATCACTTTCATCACCTTCTTCTTCTTCATCTACTTCTTCATTGATTTCTTTTTCAAATTTATTTGGACGTTTAGCAGTTCTTGTAACATTTCTGAAATCAGTTCTACCTCTATTTTTGGTAGATTTGTGACGTTTTTCTTGAGCATGTTCCTTTTGAGTTGGGCGTTTGCGAGTTTTCAAGAATCTCTCGGTCATTTTGGAGCCAGGTTCTGATAAATTCTATTCAACCAAAAAAAAAAAAAAAATATTTTTCTTGCAGAATAAATTTTCATAAAATTTTGAAGCGATGATCAGATAAGATGAGATTGAAATCTACAAACTACAATTAATAAATAAATAAATTAATTATTAATGAATTTAGGGGGATATTAAATTATCTGCTAAAGCAGCAGCAAGGTATAAACATAAGGAACGAATGGACATCTTTATCTTTCTTTCTTTCTTATTATTTTATTTTTTTTTGGTTTTAATTTTGGTTTTTAGTTTTTAGGTTATGAATTGCTTAATTCAAAACAAAAGCATATTTGGATTTCGCTCTGATTTTTTTACCAAACTTGAAGAATAAGAATGGAACTGGAACTAAAATGAAACCAATACAGGCAATCAAAAGACCAGCCCAGTTAGTTCCTAGGTTATGGAACATGGCAACAGAAAACAATGGGAACGCACACGCAAAAGAGGCTCTTAAGAACGCATTAGCAGCCATCGCAGAAGCAGCAAAAATCAAATAAGTATCAATGATATAATTCAAAGAAGCATTAAAAATGGTGATTAAACCAAACCCTGTGAAGACACCAGCAGCAGTTGGAGCCATCCAGTGAACTGTTTTATGGTAATTACCAGTCCATGTAAACCACATAATACCAACTGGGAAAGCAACACAACCAAAGAACAATGGGTATAATCTAGCTTCTGGAACTGGTTTTCCACCATTAGCTTTCATAACTTTCAGATATTTACCTTCAGCGACCCAACATGCACCACCACCAAACATCATACCTAAAGCTAAAGCTAAATATGGTAATTGGGCAACACCACCTTTCATTCTATAACCTTCAGCAAAAACAATTGGGTATGCACTTAACAATAGGTATAAAATACCATAAATGAAGGCGTTGTATAATGAGATTAAAAAGATAATTGGTTCAGTGAATAACATAACAATAGGTCTTGTTAAATTCTTCTCAACAATATCTTTGATAGATAAAGAAAATTCATCATGTGGAGCATGGATCAACCAGTTACCAGTTCTTTGTTTTAATTCTCTAGCTTTGTTAACCAAGATGATTGGATGATGTGTTTCTTCGAAGAAACAAGCGATTAATAAAACACCAGCACCACCCATAATACCAGTGATATATTCAGTCCATCTCCAACCTAAGTAAGAAAATGAGATAAAGGAACCAGCAACAGGAGCAATGATTGGCATACAAAAGACCGTCATTGAGAAAATTGTGATAGCTTTACCTCTTGTGTCATTACCAAATAGATCAGCAAAAGCAGCAGGAACAACAACCAAAGGAGCAGCACCAACCATACCACCAAAAGCTCTACATAACATAACAGTTTGTAAATTTTCAGCAGTAGCCACCCCAAATTGAAAACAAGTGAAACCAAAACAACTTAAAATGAGGATCATTCTTCTACCATATAATTCAGATAATGGAGCCCAAATAACAGGACCAGTAGCAAAACCTAAGACATATAAAGAGGTACCTAAAGTGGCAACGACAGTACCAACATGAAATTCAGCAGCAATATCCAACGTAGCAGAAGAAAAAATTGAAGAACCCCAAGCAATAGTAGCGGTATTGAATCCGATAATTGCACAAGTTATAAGTTTTTTCTTTATTGACCAATTATGAGGGTGTGAAGGATCATCAGGACCATTAAAACTAACGGTATAAGGTTCTGGATCTGGAAAATCAGTTGGGATTTCTTTATTTAAACCCATAGGAGGTAAAGGAGTTTTATCAATTTTAGCAGAAGCAGACACTGAATCAGCATTAGTTAAAGCTCTTGATAATTGTCTAACCACATCAGTTCTTGATTCAGTTCTTGAAAGATTATCATCATTGTTATCAGCTAAAATTTGAGCTTCTTCATCACCAAACGGAACAGGATTAGCTGCAACTTCGGAGTTATTTGAATGGTTTGAAGAATTAAATGAATCAGATGTGATTGTTTTCTCCAATTGAGTTGATTCTGTTTGAGCACTGGTGCCTGCAGAATTAGTAACTTGTGACATTTCCTTTTTTTTTTTTTTTTTTTTTAATTATAAGAACGGTAGTTTGAATGTGATGATAGAAAATAAGTCTGACAAGTGTAAGGTTGAAACTTTTAGACAAGTCTTTTGTTCAACAAGAAGTTAAAAGTAATGCTAGATCTGGAATAGAGGGTCTGAATGAATTGCTTTGATTAAACTATACCAGTAGTGATTAGTAATTGGTTATAATCAATAATCAGTACAATTGTAAGCACACGACGGACTTATATGTGTATGAAAGATTGTTGGAAGTTGGAACTTGAAAGTTGAAGAAGAGCAGCAAATTTGTGTATTTAAATGATTAAATGATGCAGATGTCGCTTTTCTTTTGTTTTCTTTCAGTTTTCTTTCAGTTTTCTTTCAGTTTCCAGCTTTCCCTGCTCTTTATATGCAAATAGAAAAAAAATAAAAAATATTTTTGTCTGCCAAACAGCTGTGCAGCCAGTTGCCGCAGCATTGATAATGATGTTGATTAAGAGGACTCAAGAGTAAAGCAGTAAAGCAGTAAAGCAATAAAGCAATAAAGCAGTAAAGCAGTAAAGCAGTAAAGCAGTAAAGCAGTAAAGCAGTAAAGCAGTAAAACAGTGAATACTACACACTGTTTGGTGGTGGGTGTGACAATTGGGCAGCTGGTTGGCTTACCATGCGGTTCAATTAGAGCTGTTGTTTTCTTCCCCAGCTCATCGCCTTGCGGAAATACTGGACGTAGCGGTGCTCAAGTCCTGTAGACAGCGCTACGCCCGACATGCTTGCCCTAATAGGCATTCCTGGCAGCAGACACACCTGGTGCTTCCCGATACGGGTTTTTGAGCCGACTTTGGCGGTTTGTCAGCTTGCTTTTTGCTGTTTCGGGATAGCAGCCGTTCCCGACTTGCTGCAACAACTTCCAATTACAGTTGACTTCCTGTTTTAGTAAATTTACTATTCTTTTTTTTTTTTTTTTTTTTTTTTTCACTTTTCTTCAAACTTCAAACTTCACACTAAAAAAAACTGAAGTCTGAAGCTTTGCAATTGAAACAAATCAGCATCTGAAAGTTTCAAATTTCAATCGTCGAATTAAGTTGTCAGCACTTTTATCTCACAAACACATTCAACTCTTCATTCCACACTTAGATAACAGCCACATCCATCTTGCACTTGACGCATTCAACTACTACAACTGAAACTACACTCTTAACTAACAATGCCGTACCAACATATCAGAAGGACGGTACATGCAGTGCTCACGTTCTTATATTTCCTGCTTATAGTGCTCACTATCCCAATTGCGTTTGAAGTTGGTGGTTTATACTGCGGTCTCACATTCACTCTAACATTATTCAATATTTCTGCTTTAACAACTACTTTAAAACTTATATTTAAAAGAAACACATTGATATCGTTGATATATTATTCACAACATTTTTTCATACCAAGTATTCTTACATTATTTTTGAGTGTTTTCACAAAACAAGATTTAAATGATTTGAAAAATCAAAATTTAATTTACTACAAATTTTTTTTAAAACCATGGAGTATATTTATTAAAAATTCAACTCCAATTTTTACATTATTAGAAGGTCTTTGTTTGATTCTAGCCATTCAGTCAATTGGTCAAACTTTCACTTGGCTAAAAGTCAATAAATCCGATAGTTGGATAATAATAAGTTTATTATCTTCTGGTGGAATTATTACAACTTCATTATATTTCTTATACAAGATTTATAATTTCCCAATAACTAATATTGACACAGTCTCGGCTTCATTAATTGGTTGTATCTTAACTTTTTGTGCAATCATCGGATTATTTGGAATTGTTTCTAAAAAAGGTTCAACCATTGAATCTTCTTTATTATTTGCTTATATTGTTAGATGTATTTATGAAACTTTCCCAGAACTATCTAATCTAGCATCTTTAGAAATGGAAAAATTAATCAAATCAACCACATCTCAATTGAAAAATGAATCTTTAAAACATTTTGCAACTTCATCAAATTATATAATTTTACAAAATTCATTAACTCAAGTTTTTAAATCTTTAACTCTTAATGTTCCAAATTCTTTCCAAACAATTTTACAATTTTTCATATTGTCTTCTAAAATAATAACACCAAAAATTTTAATAAATTTAGCATTTAGAGTGGCTGTTTTTTATTCAGCAACAAGAATTATTCCAGCTTTGAAAAACCCTTCTCCATCAACAAAATCAATGAAGTTAATCTATGCATTTAGTCCTTGCATTGTCATTGCGATATATACTCATTTAATGATGCAATATGCAAATGAATTAGATTCAGAATTATGTCTTTGGGGTTCACAAGTTTTCTACAATTTTGCAAATTTTATTAATGAAGTTATTTTACAAAAAAATATTGATCCAAATCGTGAAGTTGGAACTTGCAGTATAGTCGTGCATCCTTGGAAATTTTGGAATTGGGTTAATATGTTTAGTACTATGTTACTTTATGGATTAGAATTGGTTAGTGGTGGAAGTGTTTGATTTTTTTCAATTTATTTACTTCTATTTGATTTCTCCTTTTTTTTTTTTTTATTTTAATATTTTCATTATTATTGTTGTTATTATTATTATTACTATTATTACAATGATTCATATAATTCAGGGAAGGTGTTTAATGTGGTTTTATAGACGATTTGCTCATGGTTTAATCTTTTAATTTGTATGTAATTTTTAAGTTATAACTTATATGCTTAAGTTTGAAGGTGACGCGACCACTCACCCGGACGAAGCTCATCGCCTAGCTCATCGCTCAAACTCATCGGGAAATTTATTTTAAGATTGTTGATGATAATTAAAGTTGGTGTTTAAAGCTAGTCAAACGTACAGCGAAGTTCGAACTGGAAGCAACACAAACATAAACATTTTGAACCGCATTTATCCAACAAATCCGGAAAGAGAACATCATCAATTATAAGCCATTACACCCAATTTTCTACAACTTCAATCAAAATGACTAATGAAGGCAAGCTCAACGCGCGTGTTTTCAGTCGTACTCCTTCTTCATGGGACCCTCAAGATGACGAATTGTTGAAACACTTGAAAGAAGAGCTAAAACTTGGATGGAAAGAAATATCTACTCGTTTTAATAACAGAACACCTAATGCCTGTCAATTTAGATGGAGACGTCTTAGAACCAATGCAGCAGCAGCAGCAGCAGCGGCTGCTACTAGTCGTACTGTTGGTGTTGTAACCAACACAGCAGCAGAGCATGAAGGTAAGCAGAAAATCAGTGAGAAATCACCAATTTTAAGTGAGAGTCAATCAGTTCGGTCAATGTCAACGAACTCTGCAAGTTATGATGATGAAAACTCATCTATTTCAACTAACTCACCAGAAGAGATTCATCATGTCGATACATTACAAGAAGAAATGATGGAAAGAAACCAAAATCTATCAAATATCTCTAATGTTAATATGGTTAATTTTAAAAATGAAACTGAATATAATTTCAATTCAAAGAAAATCATAAATAAAGACTCTACAGATCCTTTATCAAATGAATATACTTTAGCACCACATCCAAATTGTAAATCAAATGAAGATGTTTTTACACCAGAATGGTCAACAGAAGAAGATGATTTATTAATGGAAAGACAATCAAGAAAATTAAGTTTTGCTGAAATAAGTATATTACTACCAAGTAAATCAGAACAAGAGATTTCAACAAGAATTAATGAATTATCAAACTTCACAACAAGAAAAAATTCATTAATTTCATCAGAAACTCCTTTTAAAATTAAAAATCAAAGATCGTATTCAAATTCATCAGTTCAATCAATTCAATCAATTCATTTAACTAATAATAATAGCACAAACAATAATAACTCAAAATTAACTCCTAAAAGATTAAATTCATCAAGATCAAAATCTTTTTCATATATTTCACCAGCACCAATTTTAAAAAATTTAATTTCAATCAATAGAAAATATTCATTAAGTGATCGTTATTCATTGAATAAGAAATCATTACTTGAAAGTATACCAAAACAATCTTCATCTTCAAATAAAATAACAGCTTTGCAAAATGATTATGCTACAAGTGATGATGAATTAGAATATCAACAAGACTTTGAATTACTATGACACCAATATTACATTTTTTTTTTTTTTTATTATCCATCTTCAACAAATTTAATCTACAATTTTTTTTTTGTTGTTTTTTTAATTAATTTTTTATCATCAAATATCCATATATTCATTTCATATACGCGCATTTCAATTCGTACAAAAATTTGTTTTGCTTTGGGTGTTTTTTTTTTTTTTTTTTTTTCAATTTTTTATGTCATTTACATATTCATTCAATTATTGTAAAGCAATTGACAAACAAATTCACAACTTGTCTTTGAAATTCTTTGCTTTACGAGAAGCTTCATCAACAAAGTCTTCACCAGTACGTTTTGCATTTTTCACAGCATCATCGATTTTTTCACCAGCTGAGCCAGCTTTATCACCAAATTTATCTGCAACTTCTTCACCAAATTCATTTAACTTACTGGCAGCTTTATTGGTATGTTCTTTGGCTTTACCTGCAGTTTCATTGATATCTTCGGATGAGAATTCATTCAATTTTGATTTCAATTCATTGGTCATTTCTTGAGCTTTTGAAACGGACTCATTTATTTTTTCCTTTGCATCTGTGAATAATGAATAACGACGAGCTGGTGTTAAAACTGGTTTGGCAATAATTCTGAATCTAAACATTTTTTTTTCCCCCTTCTTAATTAGTTGACTGATTTAATCTTGAAATTAAATTTGGGAAAAGAGAGCTGTTGGTTTATATAGTTTACTTACATATATATAGCAATAATTTACTAGATTGCTACTTTAATATCAGATAAACTGTATTATGTAAAATGATGTGATTTTTAGTTTGTGAAACATGTGGAGTTTAAATACCTTGAATCATCGAATTTCGAAATGATTGCTCTCAGCTCTGTGACGTTAGAATTTTAAAGTTAAATCTTGAAACGAGTGGATTCATGTTATTTAATAATTTATTAGAGGTAGATACATAATCATAAAAATGCTGAGATTTCGTGTCTAAGCTCAACAACCAGCTAGAAAGCAAGAGAAGAACAATCAAAGTTACATAGTGGAAAAAATGAATTTTGAATGATTGTAAAAGCAAGCAAAAAAATATTAATGTATGCCAAAATCAAGAATTTTTAACCATCATTAATTAATTACATATTTATCACACGAATAAACCGTTAAGAATGCTGAGAAGGTTCAATTCTACATCCACAAACCATCTGTTTACATCCAAGAGTGTACAGAGAAACATCCAGGTTCCAACACACCAGCTCCTGATGGATCTCGGGTACATCCATCAGCCATCTTCAGGAACAATTCATTATTTACCATTGGGATTGCGTACATTAAATAAGATATCCAATATAATCAGACATAGAATGAATGAAATTAGCGGAGAAGAATTTTTATTATCTTCATTAAGTAAAAGAGAAAACTGGATTAAAACTGGACGTTGGGCAAACACAGAATTATTCAAAATTAATATTAATTCAGAAAAAGATTTCTGTCTTGCACCAACTCATGAAGAAGAAATCACTAATTTAATTTCTCAATTTAAGAATATTAGATATGATCAATTACCAATCTTAACATATCAAATATCAATGAAATACAGATTTGAGAAAAGACCAAGAGGTGGGTTATTAAGAGGTAGAGAATTTTTAATGAAGGATATGTATACATTTGATGAAAACTATGATAAAGCAATGGAAACTTTTCATAAAGTTAGTGGAGCATATGCTAAAATTTTCACTGATTTGAAAATTCCATTTGAAAAAGCTCAAGCTGATTCTGGAGAAATTGGTGGGAGTTTATCACAAGAATGGCATTTAGTTAGTGATGTGGGAGAAGATACACTATTGAAATGTAATGATTGTAATTTTACGTCAAATGTTGAAATTGCAGAATCATTACCAGATGAAGCGGATTTTGAAATTGCTAAATCTGCTAATGTTGAATATTTCTTAAATAATGATTGTGATACTTTTATTGCAGTTTATTTCCCAAGTGATAGGAAATTAAATTTTAATAGACTGAAAGATGTAATTGAAGATATTGATTTGAAATCAAATGACATCAAGATTGAAGAAATGCTGAACAAATTTGCACCAAATGACGAGGAAGATTTTATTTTGAAAAAAATTATTAGAGTTATGGATATGAGAATTGATAATACAACAGATTTACCAGATTTCCCATTAACAAAATTCCAAAAGAATAATTTCAGTATGTTGAATGAACTGAATTTAGTTGATGCAATTGCTGGTGAAGTTTGTGGAAAATGTGGTTCTGGGAAATTAATTACTAAAAAAGCCATTGAAGTTGGACATTGTTTTTATTTGGGAGATAGATATTCGAAACCTTTAGAAGCCAAATTCATTGGTAATGGGAATAATGAAACTAAATACTATGAAATGGGATGTTTTGGAATTGGTGTTTCAAGATTGATTGCAGCTATTGCAGAGATTACGAGAGATGGGAAAGGATTGAAATGGCCAGCTAATATTGCACCAT
Source organism: Starmera amethionina (assembly GCA_030573755.1). Classification (NCBI taxonomy): domain Eukaryota; kingdom Fungi; phylum Ascomycota; class Saccharomycetes; order Phaffomycetales; family Phaffomycetaceae; genus Starmera; species Starmera amethionina. The sequence goes on from JAJMDW010000175.1 coordinate 65,133, forward strand.
ACGAAGTGGATATTATTGGATCACCAACTGCTAACATTGATGATCTTGAGAAAGTTGAACAAGTGTTGAACGATGATAGAATTGAATGTGTATTAGATAAAAGAGTTTCGAAGAAAACTCCATTCTCAGTGAAGATTCGTGAGAGTAATGCTAGTGGTATTCCATTGGTTGTAATTGTTGGTAATAAATTCCCAGTGGTGGAAATCGAAGTTCGTGGTAATAGATGGATTGGACGTGGTGAATTAGAAACAGGGAAATATGAATATGAATTGAAGTACAACAGTGATGAATTTACTGGAAAATGGGAGATTGTTGAAGGTAAAGTTGAGAAACATCTTGTTGATGTTTCAATATTGGGAGATGTTGTGAAGTTGTTGTTGAAGGATTTGTGATGTAAATAATTTAGTAGAATATAGAGGTAGATAGATAGATAGACAAAAAAAAAAATAAAAATAAAAATAAAATTCTACAGAATAACTTATAGCCACCAGTACCGTTGATTGTATAAACTAATGAAAGTGCTTTTATGTTTTGGTTTGCTTTTGCCTGATAAAGTTTAAGCAAACAGTTTACCAGTGATTTTAGCAACGACGTGTAAAGCAATAACACTGAGCAAGAATCCGACAGCAAGGAAAAGAACAACTAGAGGGTCAACTTTGAGACCTTGAGCTTCGTCAGTGTATAGTTTTAGCAAAGAGGCAGAGGAGCCACCGAAGCCAGCAGCACGAGCAGAAGTTGGTTGTTGAGGAGCAGCTGATTTTTTGGCAGCGTCTGCACGACGTTTGAGCTCGTTACGTTGGCCACCTGGAGCAGTAGTGGAGGACATTGTTTCTGTTTTGGTTTGTTTGCAGGTGGATCAATTTGAATTCAAACAGGAAACAAATTTGAATTGAATTGAATTAATTTGATGTTCAACAACAGAAAAGACACGAATCGATTTTCTTCTATTTCCAAAATTTGAAAATTTGAAAACTTGAAAATCGACCAAAAAAAAACAGGAAAATTTTCACTTTTCCATCAGAAATTCGCAGTTTTGCAGTTTCAAACAGCTAGAAATTCAACGTCGCTATTCGCAAAATTTGTTTCTAGTTTCCAGAACTTGCTAGACGTGCTGTCGGTGTGTCCGCTTTTTTTTTTTTTACCAGCTGGAAACGCCTTTTTTTGAAGTTATTCAAACTGGAAAAACAACATGGAGGATCCATTTGCTTACCTCCAGAGACGTCCTTCTAACTCGTCGGTGTCGTCCCAGATCTCACACGCTTCATCCTACTCTGCTGCCAACACTGTGCCAGGCGCCACGAGTAGCAACGCACGCATCACCCAATCGCGCTATTTCAACAGCGCCACCCAAAGCTTCTCCCAGAATGGCCAACAACAACAACAACAACAACAACAACAACAACAACAACAACAACAACAACAACAACAGAACTGGGCTAATCAGAGCCCTGTCTTAAATGTCACTCCGTGGTTGGAACAGCAACAGCAGGTGGCCGCAGCGAATAGTACTGCTTCCCATTCTACTACAAGCTTTGAAAACCAGAGCTTCATCAACAATTATGGCAACAACCTCAATAACCCTGCTAACAACATGTTCATCAACAACATGGCGAATCTCAACATCACCAGCTACAATAATAATACCAGTAGTAATATCAATGTCAACAGGCAGTACATGTCTTTTTCAAACGTGGCCACTAACGACTCAAATTCAACAAAAACTAATGATATTAATGAAAATGAATCCAAAATTAACGATATTAACAAGAACAACAAAACCAATAATGATAACGATATTAACGCATCTGATGAACTTACACAAAACGACAATCCTAACGAAAACCATAACGATATCAATGAAAATGAAATCAATACTTTAAAAACTAAAAATAATTCAAAAACCACCACCACGACTACTACCAATAATAATAATAATAATAATAATAATAATAATAATAATAATAATAGTGTCAGTATTGGTAGTGATACTAATGATGACTTAGACCAAGATGGGAATGGAGAAGAAAATGAAAATGACGATGAAGAAGAAGAAGAATTAATCCCTACTGCAATTGTAATCAAAAATATTCCATTTGCCATTAAAAAGGAACAATTATTAGATGTTATGACTAAATTAAACCTACCATTACCTTATGCTTTCAATTATCATTTTGATAATGGTGTCTTTAGAGGTTTAGCTTTTGCTAATTTCACATCTACTGATGAAACTACTACAGTCGTTAATCAATTAAATGGTCGTGAAATTGGAGGAAGAAAATTAAGAGTTGAATATAAAAAAATGCTACCTTTAGTTGAAAGAGAAAGAATTGAACGTGAGAAAAGAGAAAAAAGAGGTCAATTAGAAGAACAACATCGCTCTGCTTCTAATGTGTCTTTGGTTTCTATGGTTAGTGTTGCTTCATCTACTGCTACTGCTAACAACAACAACAACAACAATAATAATAATAATAATGCAAGTAAAGCAAGTTTAGTTCCAAACTCAAACATTTCTCCAGGTGCTCAACCTTTAATGATGAATGTTCAACCACCTCCTTTCTTACAACAACAACCTCCTTCAACTTCAGCTTCCCAAACTAATTTATTGAATCAACAAAATTCTCCAAATCATCAATTACAACCTTTACAACCTCAACATACAGCAAGTGAAAGATTTTATGCCCCAATTCCTTTTATCAATAATTTACCAATCCATCCAAATCATATTGATTTTAACGATCCAGAAACTTTGGAATATTACTCTCAATTATTATTTTTCAGAGATTCAGATTATTCATATAAGGAATTGGCTTATCCTTTAACTTTATCAACTAATCATAAAAAAATTATCACAATCTTAACTGGATTTTTAGGTTTAATTGAAACTTATGAAACTAATTTGATTCTTATTAAAAGAAGATCCCAAAATTATCAACCTTCTTCAATTAATTCATCAATTAATTCATCGTCTTCAAATCCTGCTTCTAATCATCAACAATCATTTATGAACATTATGGATCAGTCACCTTTATTGAGATCACATTCCTATTCATCAATCCAAACAATCAATTCTACCCCTTTGCAACAACCTCAACCTCAACATAACCACCATCAACAATCACCCCAACTTCCACAACAACAACAACGTTTCAGACCTACTTCAACTTCTAACTCTAACCGCATCCCACCAAATTTCAACATTATGAATTTAAATCAACCAATGTCAAATATGTCAATGAATTTACCATCAATGAATAATATGGTTTCAAATGCGGCGATGTTAAGAAACGGCACTTCTTCACGTTTGGGACAACAATATTTTCAAATGTCCACACCATCTTCTGCAATGATTGGTTCCCAACCGTCAACTCCAAATGCAGAATCAAGTTCAAGATTTTTCAATTTCCAAACTGATGATTTTTCAACGACTTCTAATATAAATGGTCGCAGTGTTAGTTCATCTTCCAATAATAATAACACTTTTGGTGGTGTTGATAATGAGGATGATGAGAATGTTTGGGGTGCAAGATGAGTTTAAAGTTATTTATTTATTTAACATCTGAAAAAATAGAAAAAAAAAAAAAAACTTGAATTTTAAAGAAAGAAAACCAAACCAGAGGAGAACAAAAAGACCTTTTTAATAATAAAAGATAGATAATGGATTTTATTGGGCCGCAACTGATTGGAAGTAGCCTTATGATAGTATTTAATTGTAATTTATGGATATATTTTTGTAAAATAAAGTTGTAAAAATTACCCGCCTTCAAAGTTTTCAACATTTCAACGCGATTTCATTATTTATTTATTTATTTACATCAAAGTAGATCTTTGAGTGAAATCCAGCAGACCAAAGTCAACCAAACAAGGGAAAGCTGCAGATGTCTAACAAACGCACAAGAGACATCCTGAATCAGCTAATCATTCCAGACAACAAACTGTATGATAAAGTTCATGAACAGGTAATTAAAGATGCATTGAATGGTATTGAATCTCCAAGAGCGCTAAGACGTCGTGATCTTCACACATTGAATTATAATGAGAACCAATCAACTCCAAGACATAGAAGTGTGCTGTCTCAATCGCCAGGAGCAACAACGCCTGTGAATTCAATTACAAATTCAGAAGAAAGAAGATCAAGAAGTACATCAATTGATATCAGTTCAGAAAACCCTAATGTTACAATAGTACGAACACAATTGGGCCCAACTATAAGTACTTGTAAATTGATTTTGAAGATCAAATATTCAAATTTCAAATTTCTAAAATTTAGAGATCCTTCACCTTTAAGAACAACAGATTTAAATGATCAAATATCAGATCATGAAATGGATGATTTCAATATAGATGAAGAAGTTGGTATAGACGATGAGAGTGACGATGAGTTGTTGTATCGTGGTGCATTGTCTAAACAAGAATCAACAAATTCTAAAACTTTACCAACAAGAAAAGATAGAATTGTTTTCAAGAATTTATTATTGAAAAGTGAGCCTGAAAGATTAAGGAATACTTCTTTAATACTGAATAATAATAAAAGCAACGACAGTGCTTTTCAAAACAATAATAAAGATTATTTTTTATCAAAAATTAAATTTATTCATTTTAAAGATTATGAAATTCAAACATGGTATTCATCCCCATACCCAGAAGAATATAGTAGGAATTCAGTATTGCACATATGTGAGTTTTGTCTTAAATATATGAGCTCCAAATATACTTTGCATCGTCATAAATTAAAATGTGATCAATATCATCCACCAGGTAATGAAATTTATAGATTTGGTAAAAATGCAATTTTTGAAATTGATGGACGTAAAAATATAATTTATTGTCAAAATTTATGTTTATTAGCAAAATTATTTTTGAATTCGAAAACTTTATATTATGATGTTGAACCATTTATGTTTTATGTTTTAACAGAAATTGATGAAATTTCAAGAAAATTTCATTTTGTTGGATATTTTTCAAAAGAAAAACTGAATTCAACTAATTATAATGTTAGTTGTATATTAACATTACCAATTTATCAAAGAAAAGGTTATGGGAATTTATTAATGGATTTTTCTTATCTATTAACAAGAAGAGAGTTCAAAGTTGGTACACCAGAAAAACCTTTAAGTGATTTAGGTTTAGTAAGTTATAGAAATTATTGGAAAGTTTCAATAGCTAAAACTTTAAAGATATTATATGATAATTTTCTGAAAACTGGTAATACTAATAATAAACAAATTAGTGAACATTCACAAGACATTAAAAATAACAGATTCAAAGTTACTATAGAAGATTTATCAAATTTAACAGGAATGATTGCATCTGATGTTATTGTTGGATTAGAATTGTTGAAAGCGTTATACAGAGATCCAATCACATCGAAATATCTTATCAAACTGAATTTAAATATAATTAATAATGAAATTGATAGATGGGAATTGAAAAACTATGTTAAATTAAATCCAGATTCATTAATTTGGAAACCCTTAATTTTTGGTCCATCGTGTGGGATTAATCAAGTTGGGAATCTTGTTGAGACAACAATGTTATCAGTCGATGATAATATCATCAAAAGAGATCCTTTGAAGGGTGGAATTGAGACTTTAACAAGTTTTTTGAAAGATGATTTAACAGATTCAAGAGATATTGAAATTCAAACTTTAGATAAGATGAAGAAATTCAACGAAACTATTGATGATGTTGATGAAGAACTGGATGATTTGAAAAATTATACGATTTGCTATCCTGGTATGGATTTCAATAAACCTGTTGTTCATGTTAAAAAAATAATATTGGATGATGATGAAGAGGAAGGAGGCAATGCAATGGCTACAGAGTCAGAAACGCAGCAGCTAAAGAAAAAAATGAAGCAGGATGAAAAAGATGGACTTGTGGAGATTGAAAAGGTAGAAGAAGCAGAAGAAAAAGATGAGGATGAGGAAACAAATGAAGAGGAATTAGATTTGGAGGATGATGATGGAGAAGAAGAAGAAGAAGATGATGATGATGACCTAGACGAATACGACGAGGATTCAGAGGCCAATGCACGACGTCTCAAGAGCACTGGAGTGAGGTCTTCAAGAAGAATCCAGTCGATCCAGTCCAAGAATCTTTCGGAGATGCAAACGAGACGCAATCTTCGTTCTTTTACGTATTAATGAAGCCAACTTGTAATAAGTAATAGACTTTTGATAGAAGCGATTGTAGAATTGATGAAATAAAAACGTCATTAATTCTGGAAAAGTTTGAAGATTCAGCTCACTGAAGTTTGAACTCACTGAGATTCCAAATATCAGTTACGTAGTACGTACATATGTACATCAATTTAGCAGGTGCCAGGAAGCAGCAAAATAGCCAATTTTTTCGTGTCTGCAACGCGTAAAATTTAAAAAAAAATGAACCAAAAATAAATAAAAATAGAAATCAATTTTGCAGGAGCATTGAGGAACCGGAGAGAATTACTGCTGTTTCCACATTCCTAACGGACTGATTATTGAAGTGGTTGTGAAGACAGAGAACAAGAAACATTGAACAGCTTCTATTGTCTTTGAAAAAGAAGTGTGTTTTCCATACAGAATTACAACCAAACAATTAGTACCAAGTACCAACCACGCATCATGATGAACCCAACTATTCCTGACACTCTCAGCAGTCTGGATAACGTACGGAACACAGGGCTCAAGACCACCTCGTTGTCCCTCCTCAATAGCAAGAAGAACCACAAGACACAGCAACAGAAACAGTTCCATGAGTTCAGTCAATATCAGTTACATCAACATCAGTTACATCATCAACAACAACACAGGCAGTCGATGATGCCTAACATGCAGTACAAAGGACCACCAAATCCTCAATTTTTGGGACACAGGCAGTCAGGATCTAGACAATCTACTACACCGAGATCTTCTATCAGCAACCATAGTTTGAATAGCTACCAGCAAATGAACGGATCAAGCCCAAGTGTACACAGTCTTGATTCACAAAAAATGATGTCTCCCCCAAAAAATGATTTTTCAAACGCGAGTTTGGAGATTGATGATTTCAATTTGAATGGTGATAACTTGAGTTACAGTGAGTTTAATGAATTACAACTAGAGAATTTGACTTTAAAAGATGAGAATTTGAATTTGAGGAACGATAAATTGACTGTTGAGATTGATTTGATCAAGTTGACTGAAGAATTGAATGATTTGAAATCAGAAATAAAGAAATTGAAACAATCAAATAAAGAAGCACTTCAGTCCAAAACTTTACAGATTGATAATTTAATCATACAGAATGAAAATTTACAAAATGAGCTGGATAAGCTACAGTTTTTCAATGAAAAATTTGTCTCCAGTTCTACAACTCCATTGTCTTCCCCACAGATAGATTCAAAAGACAGTTTTCCAATAGAATCCAAATCGCAGATTTCGTCACCTCGACTACAAGACCAACAATCCCAAGAGAACATCCAGAAACAATACCACGAGACTATACAACAGCTGAAAACACAAAACAACATTCTACAAGCCAGTAATCTTCAATTGGCTCGAGCTTATCTCAATGAACGGAAAATCGTCACTAAATTGGCCAAAATACCAGTGAAACACACGGTTTTAAAACCACGAGAACGTCTGCCATTGTTGCAATGCTCTGTGGATTACGAATAATCAGTCACAAGGGGGGTTTAACCTTTTATTTTTGTATACACGAACACTTTTTGAATTTCTTTTAATTACAATTTGTACCTACATTTTTATTTTTATTTTTTTTTTTGAGTAATATTTGTAGAAAAACCTCTCCAAATTTTCCAATATCAAAACTGTTGATATTGACAACTCTTCATAGAAAGACTACACAATACACTCTAAGAACAGACTAAAATGTCAGCAGTGCAACGACCAAAACCATGGGAAACAGCATCTTCTTCAACAGGTTCCATGACTGCATCATCATCTCCAACCAACAGCAGCAGCAGCAGCACCACCAGCAGCAGCAGCAGTACAGCTGGTGATCAACTCACATCTGATCCATCACTTCCTGAAAGACCAGTATCACTCACATCATCGTCATTATCCTCATCAGCATATGATTATAACAATAGTAGTAACATGAATGGTTTGAATAGTTTAGGTATGGGAATGGGTAGTATGGGAGGATTAGGAGGATACTCTCGATACGGATCAATGTACGGTGGTGGTCTAGGAGGGTATGGTGGAATGGGATATGGAATGAGCGGGTATGGTGGGTATGGTGGTTATGGAAGTTATGGTGGTTATGGGGGAGGATATGGAATGGGAGGAATGAATGGAGCAGGAAATGGAACTGGAGGTTTTGCAGAAGGAACACAGGCAACTTTTCAGCTCATAGAGAGTATAATTGGTGCGTTTGGAGGCTTTGCACAGATGCTTGAGGCCACTTATATGGCCACTCATTCATCATTTTTCACAATGATTTCTGTTGCTGAACAATTTGGACATTTGAAGAATGCTTTAGGTTCATTCTTAGGGATTTTTGCATTGATTAAATATTTCAAAAAGATTCTATATAAATTGACAGGGAAGACTGATTTGTTAGGGGATGGAAATAATGGTATTACTGCAAAAGAATTTGCTAAATTTGAGGCAAGGAAAAAATCCTTATCATCATCAAATGCATCATCTTCTGGTAAGAAAAGAATATCATTGAAACCATTATTGATTTTTCTTGCAATGGTGATTGGAACTCCATGGTTATTACAAAAATTAATTATTTATTTAGCAAATCAAAGAACAATTCAATATGGTCGTGCTACAAATGGTAGTATGTTGAATCATCAAAACAATAATATTAATGAACAAGATTTTGATGTTTCTCAAATAGAATTTGCAAGATCATTATACAATTTTGTGCCAGAGAATAGAGATATTGAATTGGAATTAAAGTCTGGGGATTTAGTGGCTATTTTAAACAAAACTGATCCATTTGGGAAACCAAGTCAATGGTGGAGAGTAAGGTCAAGACAAGGGAAAGTTGGGTATGTGCCTTCTAATTACCTCGAGATCATCAAAAGAAAACAACCACAGATTGAAGAACCCAAAGAATGAATGTTTTGTAATACAATTTTTTTATTAATGTTATAATCATCATATCTGGTCGTTATTGTTTATTATAAGTTGGTGTAATTTTATCTTTTTTTTTGTTTTTTTTTTTTTTTTTTTGAAATAGTGGTGTACGTCATATACACAAATATATATAGAAGCAATATTCACGATATCACCACAGGATCATCTTTTGTACCTCTATTACCATTTTTTCGAAGCTGATGTTCGTTCTCATGATTATCATCCAAAATCACATTTCCCTCTTTTCTTTTTTTTCTAGGAGTTGTTTCCTCATCCAGTAGAACAATATGTTCAGTGTCTAAACTATAAATTGGAATTGCTGGTTTAACAAATTTAATTAAAGTACCATCAGGACTCAAGATAACATCATTAAAATTTTCAGGAACAAATTGTAAAATAGAATACATATATTCATCCACAATCAATTCATTTAAACCAAATTTGATATCACAAACTGGACATTTAAACTTATTTCCAGTTTTAGAATTTGCAGATAATTTTTTAATATTAGTTGTTGTTGAACCATTATTTTTCAATTTATTAATTTTTCCTCTCCATTGAGTTGAATTTGAAAATTTAACCAGAATTCTACCTTCAAAATTCCTTATACGAGCAGTATCAAAAATACCGTTAATTGAATAATTTTTTTTACGTTTTGGATTTGAAATAAAATTTTGAAAAGTTGTAATTAAGGATTGATTAAGTTTATATAACTCACAAAAAGTTGATAATTGGAAGCTTGCAATATGGGAACATTTAATTGATTTCACAGGTTGAGTTATTCTTTGCCTTGAAATGGTGTCTAATAAGTTTAATTTTGTGTTTAACAATTGAATGTCTTCATCAATATTACAAACATTATTATTCACTTGTTGTGTTTGATTTGTTATAGTAGAAGTTTTTGTTTTTGTTTTTGTTGTTTTTGTTGTTGTTGCTTTGAGTGTTTTAGTGAGTGGTACAAGTCGTAGTCCTGATTTCAATGTGACTGGTGCCTGGAAATCTTTGGCCATTCCTTTCTTTACTTTCAAGCATTAGAAAATGAAATAATTTTAGTTATTTGTTTGAAATTATTTAACATTTCTGCAAATAAATTACGGAAGAAAAAAAAAAAAAAAAAATTAGAATAAATAGCGTGAAATTAAAATGCAAAATTAAACAAAGAGAAACGAAATGAGTAGCAAAATAATAATGCAAAATGCGAGTGTGGTGAGGATGCAATGTGTTAGTACTTTTTTTTTTTTTTTCTTTTTTCTTAATAAACTAGAAGAGCCAGCAACTAAAGTAAAGATGATGAGAAATTATTTTCCAACATTAATTTTACAAGTAGAATATTTTTGTAAACCTCTTAAGAAAGTGGCATAATTCACATCATCATTATCAGGTTCCCAGTAAATTTCAGATAATCTGATTTGCCATGGAGGATAACCTTGTAGATCAATAAATGGTGTAAATAAGATAATTAAATCTGGTTCCTCACCAAGCAAATCAACAACTTCACCATCGATGACGTCCATGGTGATATCTTTAACTGAGATCTCATGTTTTTTAACTAATTCAGCCATAGTTTTAGTTAATTCCACCATTGTTGGTTTCCCATCATCTTCTGATAAAAGAGAAACTTCCAAAACAGTTTCTGTTGAATCATCTTCAGAATATTCTTCTCCTTTAGCTAAATCTTTAAAACCAAAAGTTAACTTCAGTCTTGGTATTTTAATAGTGATTTTAGGAACTGAATTTGGACCAAAATAAACCATCAATTTCTTATGGATGGCGATTTTCAAATGCTTCACGTTATTTTTCAAGATCCCGTCTCTTTCATAGATGGATAAAGATGGAATTCCTGAGGCAGCAGTCCATGCGACCAATTCAGCTGAATCGTTCAATAATCCGTAGAATCCACCACCTTCTTCTTCTTCAGATTTCAGTTCTAAGATTGCACTTAATCTTTTTGGTAACTTTTCCAATTTCAACGCGTCTTCTCTGATGATTTCTGGAGTTTGAGATGGATTGTAAGCCAAAGTCAACACTTTCAAACGGGTCTTGTTCTTTAAGTATTGATAAGTTCTGACAAAAGTGTAGAAGAAATAAATGATTAAAAGAATCAGATGGTTCATGAACCAGGTAATCTTCGCGGTAAACGTGGCATTGACTGCTGGTTTCTGGGTCCCGTCCGCACTGGAAGGACGCGATTGCGCGTAAGTTTTGGACAACTTGGCCAAAAGCTTGTTTGAATTGGTGTTCATTTTGCCTTTAGACAAACAATTGTGAAGTGAAATGAAGTGATGCTGAGACAAAAGTGGTATGTATCTGTAGCTCTGGATCTTCTGGAGATAACCAATTTGTCAGTGAGCAACGATCAAACAGAGAAAAGGCGAACAAGGCGAGTTTGAAGAAGGCCAGTTGTTGTTTCATAAATAAAAGAATTTTCAACAGTGGCAAAAACCTCAAGAGTCAAAAGTGTTGATTCACAGCCTAAAACCGGTGGATTTTTCGTGGGTTTTAAACAGTGAGCAGTCTGTACACACTGCACACCACCCGCCCCAATTGAGACCTCCAATCTCCTTCCAAACAGCTTCAACAACCAGAAATCTCAGTACAATCACCAATAAAAGAGCTTAGTTACCCGGTCTGGTCTTGACCTTTTTAACACGTCTCGTCCACCCCTTTAAAAAATAGAATTTTGAAAATTTGAATCTTACTTCCAAAGATTTGTTGCAACAGAAATAACGCGAAGACAAAGACAAATAGGTGAGTGGAGCTTACAGTCAGAGAGCGGAGCAGGCAGCCTGCATTTCGGATTTCTCACAATGAGATGGAATGAGCAGACTGAAGGACAGCAGCAGAAGAAGGGATGTGTTTTGTTTTGTTTTGTTTTTTGTTTTTTTTTTATTCTTTTTTTGGGGCAAACGACCTTAAGCAAGGAGATTGATGGTCAGAGCACAAGTGGTTCAAGCAACAGATGATGGACAATGATATGCCTTATACACTTTCATTTTGTATTGGAACCATTCATTGCTGCATTGGCTATTATCAACTCAATTGCATTGCATTGTTTTGATTTTGTTTTGATTTTGATATGATTTCAAATGATTTGATTCCTTTATGCGTGGCAACACTCATCATCACTACTATAAAATTTCTCAACAGACAAAACACTAAACAACACCATTTGCTTTTCTCTGTTTTGTTTTTTTTTTTTACTTCCTTCCTTTTTTTTTATGTCAATCGTTTCTCCATACTAACTTACCAACCAGAAAATGGGTCTCTCAATTTCAAAATTATTACAAGGCCTTTTTGGTCGCAAAGAAATGCGTATCTTAATGGTTGGTTTAGATGCTGCTGGTAAAACCACCATCTTATATAAATTAAAATTAGGTGAAATTGTCACCACTATCCCAACCATTGGTTTCAACGTTGAAACCGTTGAATATAAAAACATCTCCTTCACTGTTTGGGATGTCGGTGGACAAGATAAAATCCGTCCTTTATGGAGACATTATTTCCAAAACACTCAAGGTATCATCTTCGTTGTTGATTCAAATGATAGAGAACGTATTGCTGAAGCAAGAGAAGAATTACAAAGAATGCTTAATGAAGACGAATTACGTGACGCTTTATTATTAGTCTTTGCAAACAAACAAGATTTACCAAATGCTATGAATGCTGCTGAAATCACTGAAAAATTAGGATTACATTCTATTCGTCAAAGACCTTGGTACATTCAATCCACTTGTGCTACTTCTGGTGATGGTTTATATGAAGGTTTAGAATGGTTAAGTAGCAACTTGAAAAACTCCGCTTAATCTTGAAGGTGCAACTATCAGTTTTCTTTAGTTTGTCTTATCTATTGTTATAAATAAATTCTTTCACCCATATCATTGAATATACAGCTGAGTGTTAATTACTTTAGTAGAGTGTTTTACAAGTATTTGTGTTTCTGTTCTCTACTATCAACAGTTTCAACAGTTTCAATCAGATGACGAATCACGAATTTTGATAACATGAGCTTGGAAAAAAAACCCTTAAAGAATCACGTGGTAAAATATAGGGCTTGCAAGTCAAAAAAATTTCAAAATTGTCTGCGTGACTGTAAAAATTTATTAGCAAAAAAAAAAACAACATCCAAACATTTTTCAGCTGTATTTTTCCCAACTGCCTGGAAAAACATCAAAACTATTTTTCATTTCGAAATTTATCGTTATATTAAATTGCTAATCCAACTAATCTTCAAAATGGTGAGTTAAAGGTGTTTTAAGAGAAGTGCTGCGCGTGTGTTTTATAAGTTATCAACCGTTTCCTGTTTATTCAAGTCAATCAAAGAAGAAATTTGTCTCAAAATTCAAAACAAAGCCGTAATCCAACTTTTGTTAATAATTTCATTCATCATTCATCCCCAGCAACTATCTTCATACAAACAAATGAACCAAACACAGTTATACTAACAAATTTACAGGCCGGTTTAAAAGCTCACGAATTAAGAACCCAATCTAAAGAACAATTAGAAAACAAATTAGCTGAATTAAAACAAGAATTAGCTAACTTGAAAGTTCAAAAATTAACCAAACCATCTTTACCAAAAATCAACACAGTCCGTAAAGATATTGCTCGTGTTTTGACTATCATCAACGCCAACCAAAGAGCTTCTGTTAGAGCTTTCTACGCTGGTAAAAAGTACCAACCAAAAGATTTAAGAGCTAAAAAAACCAGAGCTATTAGACGTCGTTTAACTAAATTTGAAGCTAGTCAAATTACTTTAAAACAACAAAAGAAAAACGCTGCTTTCCCACAAAGAAAATACGCTATCAAAGCTTAAATCTTTATTTAATTTTCTTGAAGTTGATTTAAATTTAATAATGAAATAATTCAAAAAACAAAAAAACAAAAAATCTATAAATAAAACGTTTGGTGTTTGAAATATATTGTAGACTATCAACTATCTTTATTTGTTTATTTTCACCTTTTTTATTGTTTCTCACATTTGAAATGAAAACTACAAATCGTTTTTTTTTTTTTGTTTTTTTTTCAATGTAAAATATTAATGAAAATAATTATACATCTGTCATTTCAACATCATTAGCCTGTACTTTTTTTTGAACACTTGCTAATTTCCATTCTTCGATCTTTTTCTTCAATTCATCATTTGGAATAACATCTTCCAATTTCAATGGCATTCTATTAAATGGATCTGTTGAATCACTTAATAAATGTGCTTTAATTGTTGACCTATCGATATTAACTTTTGATCCCGGTAATGTAACTGGATCTTTCATTAATGTATACATCAATGGATCTAAAAATTCATCCGGAACTTCTCCTAAATTCTCTTCATCAATTTCATATTTAATTCTTGTTTCTTCTGCTTTAATTGCAAAATTTCTAAATTCATTTAAAAAATCCGGTGAAACTAAATGATGTTTTTTCATGATTTCTTCAGCTCTTTGAAAAATGCTTAATTTGAATGATCTTCCATCTTGTGAAACTGCTAATATAAATTCAGATTCATTTGATAAATTAACAAAAATTTTAGAAATGTTAATTAATAAATTTTTGGGATTAAATGAATATTTTTCTGGATTTAAAACTTTTAATTCAGAACATTTTGGTCCTGCAATTGCATCTAAATTATAATCTAACATACTTGCTAATCTTCCAACAATTTCACTTTTTACAAATGCTCTTGGAACATCTTTCGTAAATAATCCAAATAAATCAATTGATTTATTTGATAATCCAACATATGATTTACTTTGATTTTCCGCTTGTAATAGTCTATTATTTAATTCTTCAATAGTTCCTTCAATATTTCCATGATCAATACCTGGATTTTTATTTCTAAACTCTAACTCGATTTGAATATTATGAACTTCTGCTAGTTGACTTAATGACTCATCTAATAGGAAAGTTGAATCATTCAACATTCTTGCAATGAATCTAATGAAAAACTCCTCATTATTTTCACTTAATTTGATCAATTGATTTTTAAAAACATGATTTTTCCATAATTCTTCTAAAATTGTAGAAATATGATAACGACTATTGAATTTATCATAAAATTGTGATGATGAACCTGTCTTCTCAACAATAACATAAAAATCTAATAAAGCATACATAATATTCTTTTGAACTAATTCATTACTTTCGAAAATATCAACCATAAATCCAGGTCTATTATCATTAATAGGTAGTGAACCTAAAAAGAGAACTTCAACCAATCTGCCTTTCAAATGAGGATTACCAAACAATTCAGGACAACGTAAAAAGACAATAGCAAATTCAACAAAGGAGTTTAATCTTGGATTTGATACCATTGCATTGGAAACAAACTTTGAGATTGAATGACAATAATTAATGATACCTTCTAATAAAAATTCAGGATAATATTTGAAAGGAACCGGTGAATGATCTCTAAAATATTCAGTATTATCAACATTTTCCACGCCAATAACATCTGGTAAAAATGGTAATTTTATTTGTTTATGAGGATATGAATGTGCTGGTTCAACAGCACGAATTAAGAATGTACATGCACCAGAAATAAAATCAAAAATCTCCAATTGAATATCTCTATTTGTTAAAAATGAAATTAATGAATCTTTAGAACATTTCAATAAATTTAAATTTTTTTCAAACCTTGAAATTTGTAATTGAGCAATCCTAAACATTGGATTATTTTGATTATGAGTTGGTGAATTTTTAAATTTTTCTAAAGTTTTTTCAATTTGTTTAATTTTTTGTTTGATTTTATTTTCGGTTAAAACCAAACCACCAATACCATAATGTAAATAAGTTAATGTTAGGAAAAAACAATCTGAAATAAAATTTGGTTTTTCATCTTTTTCTTCATGATTATTAAAAAAATCTTGAGCTTCTGAGTTAGTGGAATTTGTTTTAGTTTCTTCTGTGACATCAATCAATTTATTTTTAGTAAAATAATTGATATCAATTTTATCAATTTTACTATAACTTAAATCCAAGAATGGTTGAGACAATCTGATTAACACTAAATTGATATTAATCATAAAAGCATTTGAAGATAATTTATTAAAATCAGAATGATCACCTCTTCTAAGATGATTTTTATTAACAATAGTGGCAAAATATTTCAATAAATCTAATCTTGAAGTTTCAGAACCTCTGATGATTTTATTTGCGATGAAGAATAATCGATCTAAAATAACTTTATGTTCTTGTTGTAAAGATTCACCAATTTGTCTGATTTGGATAGGTGTTTTATCATTTAGCGATCTATCAAAGTTACTTAAAGCAACTGAATCTTGTAATGGAGATAATCTGAAAATAGGACCTAAAATTGTTTGAATTTCAAAAAAGTTTGGTGGAATGTTATCACTTGACATTTGGAAACCATCAATTTGTGTAAAAATTGCAGCAACGCTTTTTTCGTTTAAAAATAATTGATAAATACTCAAAATTGAAGAATATTGAGGATTATTCAAGTCAAGGTTCAAAATTAATTTTGTTAAAGTTGGAAAAAAAAGATTTAAAAAATCCAATAAAGTACCTTCTTCCACCGATCTATTAATTATTTGGACTAAATATGAAGAATAAGAATTCTCATTGGAAATAATATCCTGAAGAAACATGTTAATATCCCCATTTAAAAACATATCAGGGACTTGAAATGCAACTAAACCATAACTTGATGTTAATCTTTCAATTTCATTTAAAAATTCTAATTTAGAATCTTTCGATGGATCTTTCAAAGGAATCAATCTTCTAGACTGTTGATTTCTCAACCAAGACTCTTTTAAATATGCAAATGGGTTTTTAACACCAATGGTTGATAATTTTTCAAGAATTATACGATCAATTAAATCCAAAGTGAATTTGATCTCTTTCTCTTCTTCAGCAAGATCAACAAAAGTTTCCTCTAAGAAAGTGAGAGTTGAGTTTGGATGATCTGCATTTAAAGTGACCTGTAAAATGGTTTCAATTTCCTTTGTTAACCATATTTCAAATAATTCTTCTTGTGATTTTTCGGAATGCGATTGTTTAACTGCAGCATGTGTGTGTGTGGTGACTGAAACATTATTTCTATCTAACTTGACAGGAGCAGGTGTAATGTTTGATGAGTTGGAAGAAGATGAATTTGCAGAATTTGGGGTAGTAGCAGCTGAGGCCGCTAATTTTGCTAGCCTTTTAGCTCTGATCTGGATAAAAGTGTTAGTATTATTAAACTTTTTCTGACGACCGCAAATGAAATTCAAGCATACCTCGTCTTGAGAACTCATTTTAATAGAGTAATATTAGTTAATGGGTGGCAACTATTGCAAGTAAAGGTTGTTTTCTTTCGGTGGAAATTGCTTCAATGGTGGTGAAAAAGCAGTGAAATGTGTATGCTTAGTTTATCTGAGACTAATGAAGATAGCCGCCAGCAATTGGAACAGAGAAGCTATGTTTAACAAGTTTGTTGTTTATTCTGAAATCTTCTTTTAAATTTTAAATCAGAATGCAAAATTGAAAATTGAAATTTGAAAAGAAGAAAAAAAAAAAAAACAGGTTTCCATCTGAGAATTGAACTTGAGGCTAAAATCATTTTTTTTCTCCTGAAAAAAAGCTACCCAGCTTTAAAGAAGTCGGAAATAAAATTTTTAACAAAAAAAAAACAAACGCCGGAAATAGAAAACTGTAAAAGTTCAATTTGAATTTCAAAGTTGAAATTTGGAAAATCACAATTTGTTTTGTTTTGTTTAGTAAGTTCGACAACCCAACTGCCTTCCAGATCGCCGCCAGTCTGCTCAGCATTGTCCAGCAACGATCCACACAGCTCAATTAGCACACAAATTCAGCAGAGAACATACAAACACGTACAGAAAGCTTCACAGCGTCCACATTGAGTGTTTCATAATTCATAATCCGCTCAATTTTTCAGCTCAATTCAGGTGTTTATTGACTCTACAGTTGAATCAGTTTTTGATTACCAAATAAGATAAAAGGCTGGTCGAATAACAATTAAACACATACAGAAACACAGACCTCTGCATCTCAGCCTTTTCATAGACGCATTGAAAATCATCCAGTTTAATTTTTTTTTACATTTGATAAGTACACCAAAAAAAAAAAAAGATATACAGCCTCAACACTTGATATACATAATGGTAAGATTGTTAAACAAAACTTTTTTAAATGATGTATTTCCCTTTTGATTACTAACACCTTTATAGTCTAAAGAATCTATTAACCATAGTGAAAACATGGAACTTCAACTCCAAGTTGCTGATAACGAAATTCCAAAGAATAATACAGTGAATGAATCCACTAGAGTTGAAACATCTGTTAAGGAAAACCAAAACAGCAAATCAGACGGTAATGTTAATCATCCTTCAATTTCAAATGTTTTAAATAACGCGTTATTTGGCTCAAGAGACCGTGCTTTTGTCTTATCTTTGGAAGATGAATTACAATCTTTTATTGCTTCTCCTGCAAACTCTCATATTTTGAGACCATTAAATTCTTATTACAGACTTTTGGTCCATCAAATTGCAGAATATTATTCTTTAAGTCATAACTTACTTAATGAATCTAATTCTATTATTGTTGCCAAAGAGGAAACATTTGATCCTAATAATAAACCAACTTCTTTCACCGAGTTATTGATTGCCAATCCTGAACTGGTACAAGAGCAGGATAACGCTGTGCCATATCAGCCACGTCCACGTCAACAATTTAATGGGCATCATCACAGTAATAATAACAATCATCATCATCATCATTATAATCATAATTATAACAATCACCATAATCATCATCATCTTAATCCAAACAATGGATTTAGTCCAAATTTCAATCCCCAGCAATATCAAAATCCTCTTCCATTTTTAAACCCACAATATTCAATATATCCAGCACCTCCAGGACTTGCTGGCACTCAACAACAACAGTTTTATAATAATCCAAATCAATTCTATCCAATTCAAGCAGTTAATACTCCTGTTATCCAGTTTCAATATACTTCTTCAAATGGTAACATTCAAACAAATGATGATGATGATGCTGCTGCTGCAACTAAAAGTATTAAGGATGATTTTAAAAAAGAAGATAGTAAACCAAATTTTACCTTAATGAAAAGAGATGAATCAGCCACAACAGACAGCACATCAGAAGCAACTCCAACAGTAACAACAGCTGTTACAACAAATGAATCAGAATCAACTAGCGAGGATTCTTGTAGTAAAGTTGAATCATTTGAAAATTCAATAGAAGGATCAAAAAGTATTGAAGTTGAAAGAGCCTCAAAAGAATCATTATATCAACAAGCTCGTGAACGTATATTCGAAAATGGCGAACAAGAAGATGATGAAGAAGACGACGATGATGATGACGACGAAGATAATGGTGATTATCAACAGAAAAAATTAAGTTATAATGAATTGGGTGAAAATCAATATCAAAGATTTAATTCAAACTTCCCAATTCCAATGCAACATCCACAACAATTTTCAAATGGATTCATACCGCAAGAGTTCATCCCACAGCAATATCCATTTTCAATACCGCAAAATCCATATATGTATCCAGTATATCCACCTAATCCACATTTCAATGTGAATGGAGGAGTGATACAAAATAGAAAATATAATCCATATCATCAAAACAGTTATAAAAAGAAATTCAATCACTATAATAACAACAACAGCTACAACTATAATATTAATACCAGTAATAATAGTACTAGTAATGGTAATAGTAGTGGAAGTAATAACAATTTTAATGGAAGTGATAAGAAAACAAATGAAGTTGATGAAGTGGTACAAGAAACTGAAACTTCACGAGTTAATAATGATGCAAAAGAACAAGAATAGGAGGATAAAGGTAATAAAGTTGAGTGATTTTTATATTTAAAATCAAATTAGTAAAAATAGTAGAAATTACTTCAAATATGTAGTTATAGTACTATTTACTTATTTTTAACAATTTCCACACCCCAATTTAAATCCAAATAAACATTTTTATCATCATCAACAAATTTCGAATGAACAGAATAATTTCCTCTTGCTATGAAACCAGATGGTGCTTCAGTTTCAGGTAAAATCACCTCATAATAAGGCCTTTCAGTAGTATTTGGAGCATAAGAACCTAAAGGGTCTTCAACTTTATCAACTCTGATACCTGATTTCTTAATTAGTTGTAAATATTTAATTCCAGTTAAAATTTCATGCTGGACTTTAAATTTGATTCGAAGTTTATAGATTGATTTTTCTTTAATTTTGAAATGTTGTTTTGATAATGATTCTAGTTTTTTCTCATCTGTTAAGTCAACTATGATTGGATCCTCTGAATCTATTAATAAGCCCATTTCTAAAATCACCAATTTACGTGTATCTCCTGGTGTAACAGGTAAAAGATCTCCATTGAGTAAACCTAAAGATTTCTTCCATTTTTGTAAAGATTCATCTTCTGCATCCAATTGAGCATATTCTTCAAGGGTTTTTTTGGCACCTGGTTTGTAACCGGTGTCTTCTGGAACCAATTCGTCGGTGGACATTCTTCAATTCCTGTTGGCTGCTTCTAAAACAAGGAATCAAATGGGCAATGAAAAATCAAAAAATAAAAAATTAGAGAAAATTGATGTAAAATATTCCAGAATCAGGATGTTTCAGGTTTTAATTATATTTATTGGCAATGCTACATCAACGTCATAGATTATACATAAATTATACATAATTAATGAAATGTTGAAACAGCGGAGGGAGGGTAATTATGTGTGTTTGATAGATATTTATGTTGAAGAGTGATTTGAGCTGCGAGTGAGTGCTGTTTTCGACTGGAATTGAAAAGACTTCGCTGGGATCAATTGATAAACATACAGACAACGAAGACAGTGAAAGAAGAGAGTTCTTAGCTGCCAAATAAATCATGAAAGTTGAAGTCTCTGCCATTTATTCACGGGTGTTTTATGGAGTAATTATTGTTGGAGAATGGAGAGCACTGAGCAGCGAATATATTAGAGCAGGACTTTCATGACTTGAGTTCTTGCCACTTGGGTTTCATGCAGTAGCACTGGTTAAGTTTTGATTCCAATATATTGTAATACCGTTTTAATCAGTTGCTTCAAAATTCAATGCATATCAATCATTTCTCGGGTTTCTGCGTCTCTTTTCAACTTATCGAAAAAAAAACCCCAATATTATATTTATCAAGATTCAAAATCAATTTTAAACCTTTTAATTACCACCTTTTTGTTACCAGTAACCACCTTTGTGAGCCCAAATGTCATTGCCGCCAATTAACAAACTCCCAGAACAATCAGACGAAGTTATAAACTTTGTCGTATCCACTTTATTTGAACCTTCAGAGTTCTTAACAACTTATCTTAAACCAACAGTTTCTCAAAAATTCAACTCATATTCTCAACTAATTGAATTTTGTCGATATGAACTGCTAAAATTGATCCCAACGTCTCCACAATCTTCATATGACTCTAATTTAATTGAAATAGTGTCAACACATCCACGATTAGGTGCCCCAAAAACAACAAAACTATCTCAACATTCAGCTAATGAACAAAGTAAATTAAAAGATAAAGTTGAGTTATTCCAAAAGTTAAATGATGAGTATGAATCAAATTTCCCTGGTTTGAAATTTGTTCTATTTGTTAATGGACGGGATGCTGATGAAATTATTGTTGAGTTTCAAAAAAGATTGAAAAGAAATGATTATATTTTAGAATTGGTTGATTCAATTAATGCAATGTGTGATATTGCTATTGATAGATCAAATAAAATTCTAGCATTACAATAAGCTTAAAACGTTAAGGAGTATAATATAAAAATAGAATAATATACATTTATTGAGAAGAAAGATATCCTCAATAACTTTTTTTTTATTGTAAACTAAAACAGAATAACGAAAACAGAATTGAACAAAACAAAACATGCCCCACAGAAATTTCCTATAAGAAATAGTCTGGAGTTTTTCTGGTGACTGTTGGTTCACCTGGCCTTACACTTGGATCATATTGTAAAAATTGTCTTGTATGTTGTTCATCAACTTCCATTATAGCAGCTTGATTACCACATCTATAACAATAGTTTGGAGCACTAAAAATTGTAACAACATTTTCTTGATGGGACCAGGAGTAACCTTCCATCACCAATTGATGTGCTCTTGCAATCAAAGATAATCCATTTGAATGATTGAATTGTTCACTAATATCTTGACCAAATGTAAATCCTGCACCTCTTGGTGATATACCCCATCCACCTCTATCATCTGGATCGGACCATAACAAATCACACATTGGACCTTCATGTGGCACTTCTTGGATTCTATTTAGTTCTCTAACTTGATCAATGGTTTCAATCATTGGTGATAAACCACCATGTAAACAGAAAATTTTATTATCAACTAATGCGGTAATTGGGAAATAATCAAATAAATCTGTAAATAGTTTCCAAACATTTGCAGAACCATATTTTCTTAAACATTCATCATAAAACCCATAAACTTGAGTAATTTGTCTTGATTCATGGTTACCTCTCAATATAGTGATTCTACTTGGATATCTTACTTTCATTGCAACCAAATAACTCACGGTTTCAACAGAATAATACCCTCTATCAACATAATCACCCATGAACAAGTAATTTGTATCTGGACATGGACCACCAATCTTAAATAATTCCATTAAATCATGGAATTGACCATGAACATCCCCACAAATAGTAACTGGGACATTAACAGGTTGAACATTTTCTTCAAATTGTAGCACATCAATGGCCATCTTACACAACGCACCAACGTTTTCTTCTGACAATGGTTGACATTTACTCAAATGTTCAATCCATTGATCTAATTGATTGATATTTCCAGAAGAAAGTTCTGGCAATGGACCTTCTTTTGGTTGAAATGGTTGTTGGAATTGGTACTCGTCTTGGGAATGTGTGTCTTCATCTTCTTCTAAAGTGGCATCAAGCTCAATGGCGTCTTCCATTGGGACATCTGTATCTAAATCCATTCTTTATTGAATTAATGTTGTTGTTGTTTTTTTTTTCTTTCTTTCTTTCTTTAGCTTCAAGGAGATTGTAAACTCGCGTGGTGACTTGCGGGTGGCAAAAACTGTTTGTATGATGAGTGCTGTGCTATCTCTGTGAATGCCTGGCACTATCAGTAGCTGTGAATGTAATGGTTGTGAGTGTTGGGCAGCGATTGTAGCAGTTGTCGTGGTGTTCGTGTGCTGCTGCTGCTTTAATGTGAAGTGAAATTGTCTTTATTTTCATGTTGGAAAAAAGCGTCGACTGTTCGGGTGGGTAAGTTTTTATCTCTCATTACATATGTATGTACATATTACAATGGTACATAGACTCATAGTACATACATAGTGAATGTGTGTATATTCACTACGAAGAACGAAGAACAAACAGCTACAGCAGTGCAAACAAGATCGTTAATTCATTATAGTCGTCATTTTCATTATTATTTTTGAATTTTAAATTTCCAGCATTGCTATCAGTGGAACGAATCAATCGACTCAGAATCAAGTGTGTCCAGCTCTGTACCAGCAGTTACATCTCTGTTAACATGTTGTTGTGTTAACTGGTCACTCAAGTGCGAAATGTGCTCCACCAATGAGTTATATGCTGTATCTATGTCTCCGTTTCTATTACTGTCATTTTCATCTTCTTCAAAAGACGATATTGTTGCTAGTGAAGGTGGTCCTCTGTTTTGACCAGCAAGACTTAATCCATAACCTAGATTGACCTCATATGTAGGGTCAAAATATTCTTTTTGAGTTGTTGATCCATGAACAAGACTATTATCATGACTTTCCTCTGCCATCTCAAACCATTCTTGATCAGTTTCTTTAGTTGTACCAGTGTTATTCGAACTTGTTGAAGGTAATCCATTGTTGTTACTATCATCTCCATTCTTGCTGTTGTGATTTTCTGTAGTAATCTTATATTTTGTACTCTCAATGGCATTCGAACAATTTTTATATAAATCATCAATTTGTTCTAAACTTAAACCTTTAGTTTCGTAAACTGTGAAATAAACAATAACAACTCCAATGATATTCAATCCTCCCCAAATAAAAAACACTTTGGTTCCTAAAGCAGTTGTATGTTTCCCAGTATCAATTAAATATGGTGTACTATAAGCAAAAACAAAATTGACTAACCAGTTTGTAGCTGCAGTTATTGAAACAGATTGTCCTCTAACACTTAATGGGAAAATCTCACCACAATAGACCCAAACAACAGGTGCCCAAGATCCTGCAAAGGATGCAATGAAAACACAAACAAATGCAATCATGACTTTATTTGCCACAATAGAGTCAGTAGTAACACCAACAATTCCAATGATTAAATTAGCAGTTCCCATAATTAAACCTCCAAACATTAAGATTTTCCTACGGCCAATTCTTTCAACAAGAATAATCCCTGGAATAGTGAAGGCAACATTGACTGCATAAGTGATCAAGGAAATAATATAAGATTTTGATACACCAGTTTTAGAGAAAAAATTAACTCCATAATAAAAAATGAAATTAATACCTGAACATTGTTGAATAGCTTGGATAGCAATTCCTGTAAAAATTCTACTTCTTTGCTTTGGTCTACTTGGATCACTTTTAAAACAATCCCAAACAGTAGTTTTTCCAAATGAAGTTTCATAATCATGACTTGCTTTAATTTCAATTAATTCTTCAATTAAATCTGGATCTGATGTTGGAACTCTTCTTAGCCTTGACAAAGATTTAGCTGCACTTTCCAAATCATCTTTCATTATATAAAATCTAGGAGTTTCTGGTAAATATAACATACCAACGCCCAAAATTATAGACCAAACAAATTGTAAACCAATTGGTAATCTGTAGGATAATGGTGAATTCACAGCATGTGTTCCCTGTGACACAGCCGATGAGACTAGTAGGCCCCAAGTGATTGCCCATTGATATGTTGAGATGATAGCACCTCTAATTTCTTTAGGTGAAGATTCTGCCTGATATAAAGGAACAACTGCAGAAATCACACCTATGGATAAACCTGTAATGAATCTTCCTATACAAAACAGCACAAATCCAGTTGCCACAATTTGACAAATATTTCCAATGATAAATATTAAGAATGAAGCAATGATTATTGCCCATCTTCTTCCTAAAGTATCTGATATTAATGGAGCAAAAATAGCACCGAAAAAAGTACCAACTGATAATATAGCAGTTAAAATTGAAGTTTCCTTAGCTGTAAAATTCATATGGTCACCAGCAAACTGATGCCGTACCCATTCCATATCTCTTGTTGAATTTATAAGTCCAGTATCGTATCCATATAAAAAACCTCCAACAGCAACAAATCCACCAACTAAAACAGCCATTAAAGTTGACGTTTTGGAAACTTCAAAATCTTCTGATGTATATGTGGTGTCCAAACCATCTTGTATGCTATGTGATGTGTTTTGTGTTGAAAGTTTGGGTATTATGATCATAGAGATTGGTTGGTTAATTGTGGGGACAGGTAGTGGAATTAACAGTGTGTAAGTTGGTTTAAAGTTGTGATTTGAAAATAATTGTTGTGCAGAATTATAGATAAACTTCTGTAGTGTTAAATGCAAACGGGTACTAAAAGATCAAACGAGTCAACTTGTCAAAGAACTCTGTTGGAAATTCGTTGTTTTGATGTGCATCTCAAAAATATTTATATGTACATATGTATTTTTTTTTTTTTTTGCCTCGCATGAGACACTATTTCACCAACAAAGAAAGGTCAAGATTGAACTACATACATACTACATACAGTCCATAATACATATGTCACGAATCAAAGTTAGTGATAAATAAATCGGAGATGAGTACTTTGCCTATTTATAATTTCCCAGCTCTGCTGTAAAAAATTTGGCAACTTTCTCATCAACTGCAACTTGCAAAGGTGTCTCGTTATCGAGGTTGGTGAGGGTGATATCAGCACCCCATTTGACCAGCTCGATGGCAGCATCACCGTGTCCTTCGGCCAGCGCGTGGTGTAATGCAGTCCATCCATTGGCATCTTTGGCATTCAACGAGGATCTTCCTTCTTTGGCTAGCAGTCTAATCAATGGAATTGATCCGATAGAAGCTGCTCTGTGCATTGGTAACTGTGCTTTGTTGTCCTTCAGTCTAGCTGAAGCTTTGTAGTTTTTGATCAGCAGCTCCACGACATCGTAATGGCCTCTTGAAGTGGCTAAATGCAGCGCTGTGGACCCGTTGTTTGTTTGTAAATCAACATCAACAGGAGGTTTATGATCCAACAGAAGCTTCAATATGGTCATATCACCAACCGCTGCCGCAATATGGAATGGTGTCCAGCCAGCATCGTCCACCATGTCGTCAATGTCCACTTCCACGCCGAGTGCTGGACTTAGAAGCATGGCCGTGAGCTCGCTGTTCTTGTTGGAAACAGCCCAATGCAATGCTGTTCTGTTGTCTGGATCCTTCTCCAGCACGCTTTTTGGATCGTTCGAAAGCAGGTGGCGCACAGTTAGCACTTTGCCCTCCTGCACTGCAGAACACAACTCGCTCATCTCGTTTCTCTACTTGGTGATTCAATTGGCAAAATTGCTACTTCAATGAGAAGTTATTATATTAACGCTACAATACCTCAAAATGTGTGTATTTATATTGTATGTATTTTTTCAAATATGTATGGAAAATGAAAAATGGGTGGCAAATACATAATGTAACAAACTGAACAAACTGAACAAAGAAACTAGACAAAGAAAACAACGAGAATGAGCAGCAACAGAGACTGGCAGCGCATGGCGAGAGAATTCCAGAACCAGATGCTTAAGCAGCAGCAAGGGTTTGGTGCCGGTGGAAGAGGCCCAAAGGTTCCAGGTCCAGCAGGATTGTTTGGGTTGGGAGGATTGTTATTGCTTGGAGGAGGTGCCATGCTACTAAACCAATCTCTTTTCAACGTGGAGGGTGGTCATAGAGCCATCATCTACTCAAGAATTGGCGGTGTCCAACCTCCGATTTACAGCGAAGGTACACATTTTGCCATTCCATGGTTGCAAACCCCTTACATCTACGATGTTAGAGCTAAACCAAGAAGTGTTGCTTCTTTAACCGGTACCAAAGATTTGCAAATGGTCAACATCACCTGTAGAGTGTTGTCAAGACCAGATGTCACAGCATTACCTGCCATTTATAGAACTTTAGGTACTGATTACGATGAAAGAGTTTTACCATCCATTGTTAATGAAGTCTTGAAATCAGTCGTTGCTCAATTCAACGCGTCTCAGTTGATCACACAGAGAGAAAGAGTTTCTAGATTGATCAGAGACAATTTGGTTCGTAGAGCTGCTAAATTCAATATTTTAATGGATGATGTTTCAATCACTTTTATGACTTTCTCCCCAGAGTTCACTCAAGCCGTTGAAGCTAAACAAATTGCACAACAGGAAGCTCAAAGAGCAGCTTTTGTTGTTGACAAGGCAAGACAAGAAAAACAAGGTACCATTGTTAAAGCTCAAGGTGAAGCTAAATCTGCTGAATTAATTGGTGAAGCCATCAAGAAATCTAAAGATTATGTTGAATTGAAAAGATTGGACACTGCTAGAGAAATTGCTCATATTTTGGCTCAATCTCCAAACAAGGTTATTTTGGATAACGACTCTTTATTATTGAACACTGTTACGGATGCTCGTACTAAATAATTGTAATCTTTCAGAGCATTGAAATAAAGAAGAAAAGGGAACATCGAAGAACTAAAGTCAGAAACTTGGAGACATATAGTGGTAATGTTTTATTTATAAGTGTGTCTGTCACTCTGTGTGTATATAGGAATAAATATTTATATCAAACATCTTTTTGAATAATATTTAATACATAAAATACACTACTATGAAGAATGATCACACTTATTATACTCATCCTTAAAATATAAACAGTGGTCACTCGAAATATTTCATGTTTTAATAAACCCCTGAAACCTTTGAAGAAAGCTGTAAATAGTAAATAGTAAATAGCCCCTTTAATGGTAATGATATTATATTCTTAGTGTTCGACAATAACATACGTACTGAAACTGAATTGGGTAATTAAACATTTCCCTAAAATTTAATTTCTCATGCTATTATAAATACTACTACATACAATTTTATTCTTCGAATTGATAATTTCTCTGTTGTACCTTAAAAAGTGTCTTTTTTTTCATACTTGAAAAAATCCATTATATTAAGACTCCATAATTAGCTGTAGCACTATAATTCCCTTTTTTCATAGTTTCGTACACTTAAGTTAAAACATTCACTACAAGTCAATTACACAAACAGTAAACTTCTCTACTGAAAAATACTTCTAATTAGTCGTAAATCACTCGTTTTTTTGCCATAAAAAGACACCACTGCACTCCAAGTACAGCACCAGACACTATCAGCCACTTGCAAAGCACACAAAACGCAGTTCAAAACGTCATTTTTACCAAAACGACTAAAATTCGCGTTGTAATTAATTTTCAACATTTTTTGGAAACTTCACCAAAAATTTCCAGTTATTTATTTAAACTGCAATTTTTCATTTTTTCAAAATCACACAACAACGTTAACAATAATAATATTTTTGTTTAAAGTTTAAAGAACTTATTTATCAGTCCCAATTGACAATAGAACACCATGGGTTTCAAGAATTTTATCAACCAAATTGTGTACACTTTGAAAAGTGACGACAGGTACGCAGACTACGAATCCCAACAAATTGATTCAAATAACAATCACCACAATGATGAAAGACGTGATTCCTTCCAATTGGACGACTCTCCAGAAGACCTGAACAACATCCAGCATTCTACTGAAGGTGTTTCCGAAACAATACTTGCATGGAGAAACATCGAAGAATGGTTTCAAGACCACCACGTTGATCTGTATTCTTCACTTTCTGACCCATGTACTAGGGCTGATGTTGCTAAAGTGGAAAGAGATTTGGGTGTCGTGTTGCCACCATCTGTTAGAGCCAGTTTGAGAATTCATGATGGTCAAGAAGGTATGGATAGAGCAGCAGGTACCGGTGGATTAATTTTTGGGTTAAGACTGTTACCATTGGAAGAAATTGTTACAATGACTCAAACTTGGAGAGTTGTTGCTCATAGAATGACACTGGATCAAGACATTCAACGTAATAAAGCTGCTTCCAATGCTCTGATCTCACCAATTGGATCTTCTGCTGATTTATCAAAAGATGTCACTACTGTCCCACCTGGAAATAAAATAAATAGTAATTTTAAGAAAGGTTTACCAAAACAACGTTCTTTACCTCAAGGTCACATTAAAACTGAATATGCTACAAATGGATGGATCCCATTAGTCACTGATGATTGTGGTAATAACATTGGTGTTGATTTAAACCCCGATGTTGATGGTACTTATGGTCAAGTTATCACATTTGGTCGTGAATTTGATACTAAATTTGTTATTGCCAAAAACTGGGGTGAATTTTTAACAAATTTCTATAAAGATTTACAACAAGGTAATTATATTATTCATGAAGTTGAAGATTTTTTGACTGATAATGGTGATATTGCTTATTATGACAGAAATTTAGGTTGTGAAGTTGCTTATTTACAGGCTTTAAGTAGAAGAGTTATAGCTAAATATGGTCAACCAGCTCCAAAGCCAAAAATCAACAGCACCTCTGAAATAAATAAAAGTCCAGATGAAGTTTCCCATATTTTACCAAAAGCAAGAAAACCAACCGAAATTGTTGCTACTGAATCAGCTTCTCCTCTTGCTACTACTACTGAATCAATTTCAACTGAAACGATTGATGAATCATTAAAAGAACCAACTGAATCTAAAAATAAAGAAAATGTCGAAACTGTTAAAGATTTAATTGATAAAGTTGATGATGATTTACCAAAACCTACTGAACAGGATATCAAAAAAACTTCTATAGTACAAGATTTTGAAAATGTTTCACTAAATTAAACATAACTTTAACCACCAACCAAATTTACAAAATTCAATTACATTACCATAGTTGATCTAATTTAAGCTTTTTGTTTTTTTTTTCTATCTCATTTTTGTCGATTGCCCTTTGTTTAATTCTAGCTTGTGATTCATCTTATCTATTTTTTATACATTCAATTATCAATACTACTCATCATGATTACGATTCTTTTATATTCATTAACAAAAACTGGTAGTTCATCATTTACTTCTCTAATATATTAAAAAATTATAATAAGAGTTAAATTTCAGCTACCAAATGATACGTTGTGGTTGATTTTCATCAGCCCATTCGAAAGTATAAAATGTGTAAATCAAAAACGTTATAAGATTGATTACAACCATCATTATGAATTCAATAACCAATCTTTTAATTACCATATTTTCTTTTTTAGTTTGTAAAATAGAAAATGGTTGACATGGAACTTCAATCAGAATTCTGAAGAAAATATAAGGTAAAATATAATATCTTGGTTCCACTAATGGAGATGGAACAATTGTCAAGAAAGTTGAAATGAAAAAAAACCACATTGAAATTCCTGTTGGTTTTAAAGGTAATTCAACTGTTGATTTGAATGGATTTTCCACTGTTGAACTGAAATAAAACCCATTGTTATAAATTTGATCAATTGAAATGTATAAAGCAAAATGATAAATTGGGATTAATAAATATTTACTAAACCATTTATAATTAATTATTTTCTTGAAAATATAGAAAGTATAATGCCTATTATCTGCTAATAAAAATGGGTGTATCACTGTGAAAAATCTTATCAAGATTAAAATCCCCAAATATTCAATAATTAATAAAATTCGAAGATTTTTACATCTTTTAAAATATGTGTATAATCCAACATCTGATAACCATAAAGGAATTGTGAAAAAAGTGATCATAACAAAACAATATAAAAATTGCATTACATGTACTCCAACTTTATGATTATCTTTATCACCCAAGGTAATTCCTCTGTTATAAATAATGAATATAATAAAACCAATTAGATTTAATAAATATGGAAATGAAAATTGCCAAAAATCTTCAAAAAATTGTAAAAAAAATTTAATACAATTATTTAAAAAATAATTAGTGAAATTTTTATGAATTATTGCACGTCTTTCAATAACAACACACAATATAAATAAATTCCAAACAATATTAGTTTGTCTAAAAAATAAACTTATCCCACTCAAAATAGCACTCATAATAATACTATTTTCTTCACCAAATGGAGAAGTAACGGCAACACTAAATGAGCAGACAACAAACACAGTTGACCAAACATCAGTATAATAAAGTGTGTAAAACATTGCTAAAGGTGGGAATAAAACAATTGAACTAATCCAAAATGAAATTGGATTTAATTTGAAAACTGGATTCAAGGCTAATGGTAATGCCACGGTCCCACCAATTGTATTAACTAATCGTAGTAATGTAACACCAGCTGGATCAAATGGTAAATGTAAAAAAGATGAGATTTTACTTGTGATATAACCAATGTAATATAAACCTGGTGGAGTTGTGATTTTAGAATCCCATGTTTTGAAATCATTCATGAGGATATATTGTTGTGTTTGTGGGATATGAAAAATTTCATCAATAAATGGTTTAGGGATATAATACTTTGTTATTACAATTGTTAAAATTGTGAAGATTATCGTTATAAGTGGTAAAGATATGAACCAGTTAAATATCAGTGCAGTTGTTATTTCCTTTTCAATATCTCTTTGAATTACAGTTGTTGTAAAATTCAAGTTTTGAGGTTGTTCTTGTTGTGTTGGTACCTCATTGTGGTTATTTTGTTGTTGATGGACCATTATTGACTAGTTTGGTTTAGTATCTTATATTTTGAACTTTTTTTTTTTTTTGAGTTTTGATTCTTGTAAATTGAAGTTTTCAAATAAATTTTTTGAAATTCGAGGGAAGTTGGAACTTCAGGAATCAACTGCCAACATGTGAAAATTAATTCGAGGGTGATTGGAATTTGATTTACAAAATAATATGTTGGGGTCATAAATTATAATCTAATTAGGGAGATGTTAAAATAAAGAAATAAATGCAAGACTGAAATTTGGAGATTAATTAACCATGAAATAAAGGACTAACATTAATGATAAAAAGAAATTTTCTGTCGTCATTTTTTTGATACCATTACCTTGATTTGAAGAATGATCAGAAGCGCTTGATGAAGCTGTATGACTTGAAGAAACGTACGATGAAGATGAATAAGAACTAGTTGAGATGATTGAAGATGATAAAGTTGTACTGGATGATAGTGGTTGACTTGAAGATGAATATGATATTAAGGAGCTTAATGGAACTGATGAAGATGAAGATGATGAAGGTGCTGAACTGGAAATGCTGGAAGAGCTTGAAGAAAAAACTGGAGCAGATGATGATGAAGAGGAGGATGAAGAGGACGAAAGGAAAGTTGAAGAGCTTGATGAAACACTTAAAGAGCTCAAAGTTGAACTTGATGACACAATAGAAGAATAAGATGAAGTTGCAGCTGAAGAAGAAGCACTAGAACTTACAATGGTGTTAGAAGCAGAAGATAAAGTACTGGAGCTGGTGAAACTAGTACTAGAACTTGGGACAATGGTACCAGTGAAATTTGGATCTGCCACACCAATAGAACAAGATGAAAAAAGAATTGGAAGACCAGCAAACACATAACGGTTATTAAAACAGCCACAAGTTTGGATATCAAGAAGACCGGTAAGATTGATGTTGTTATCAGATTCGGCCAAAAGACATTGACACATTTGAATGGTGTTATCCAAAGCTGGGATGGTGTAACAGCTGATTCCAGTGGTGGTGGTTGTTCCATCATTACAATCCGCAGTGCCGTATGTTTGGAGGAATGAGATCTTGTGAGTTGTGTAACAATCAAGGAAAAGATCGTCGTAAGTGCCTCCGACTTGAATGTTTGAGTTGATTGACATAATTTGGTATAATAACTGAAGAACAGGTCAAAGAAGAAATAAATTACAACTTTACAGGGGGAGGGGAACAGCTGTTTATATACATGAATATAACAAGGTGCGTAGAATGCTGATCTGCTGTATTTGAGTTTTGAAGTGTATTGTTTTGGTTGATTTTTTTGATTCTTCAACAGCGCGCTTGGAGTAAAAAGCGGGTCATTGTGATGGTGATGCTAAGGGGAACATAATGGATGTGCTGCTAAGCTTGTATTGTTGCTTTAAAGCTAGCCGCTGAGTGAATTGTGTGTTTTGTCATTTGGTGTTTTGCATAATTTGGAAGAAATATTTCGTTTACGAAGCGGTTTTTGCTTTCTTACTACAAACCAGAGTTCGAATAGATTTTACAAACCTTAGACAATAAAACTGAAATTAAAATAACGTTACTTATGTCAACCCAATTAATGGCTCAAGCACCAAAGAGGGAGGCAATTAAAACAATTGCAGATATGAAGATGGACGTTTTGTTTACCGTTGACAAAACTGGTTGGTGTTGATGTTGAAGCATCCACTGTGGTTTGAACTAAAGTGACATTCCTGGTAATAAAGGTTGTTGAATTGGACATTTTTAATGAATGTATTGAGCTGGGGGGATAAGTAATATATGTCGCATCCCGTTCGTAAGTATGTCCCATATGTTTTGATTACAGATAAAAAGACTTTGGAGTTTTGATGTCCACCACATCGTTACTTGCCCATCAGCTTACGGAAACTTTTGTTGACTTTGATTCTTGCTTAAAGTAAGTTATATTTCGACTAATTCTTGTGCAGCTAATATTCAAATTTAATTAAACTATAAAAGAAGATTATAATATTATTAAATTATATTTAGTTGAAACTAAATCCATGAGTAATCAGGTCAAACTAAGACAACAGTATAGAAGAAAACCCTCGGCTACTAACGCATTTTATAGTAATAGTACTTCATTGCACTTTGAAATTAAAGACAAAAGAATTGTCTCAAAATTATAATAATTCAAAAATTTCATCAATACATATTGATTTTTGAAGAAGTAGTGGCCTTACCAACGTCAAAAAGAGTCTTAAATCATGTTAAATTTTTATTTATTGTGCAATGTGGAGTCGTGGACCATGAAGCGAATGCATGTAGCTAACTAACTAAACTTTTAGCATTGTACTTAGTGACTGAAAAAATTAACAGAACTACACACTTTACAATAACATTTTCTTGTCTTTTTTTTTTTTTGAACAAACAAGAAACGATTTATTTTATTAGTTTAGTTTAGAAGTTGTGGTAATTAAGCTGAAATTGATCCTAATTAATAAATCGAAGTGTAGCCTTGTTCATTGAAATAAATATATAGCAAAACTAGCTACAATTAATTCCCACAAACTAGAAATGTCTGCCAACATCAACTATAAAATTATTACTTGAATTTTGTTAATATCAAAAATTTGAATAATATTAACAATTCCAGTTTTAAGTAACATTTTTTGACTATGAGTAAACTGGTCTGGTGTTGTTGTATTGTTGTGATAATACTGGCCTTTTGATAAAATATTTGTGATAATTAATTAAAGTTTTCAAAACACCAGATATAAAGAAGAATTTGCCAATCGCTATTGTACTTTGATATAAAAAAAAGTACAGTTTTATTAATGTCTATGATAGGTCAAGACAGGACAATTAATTTTGGCTTCAAACTATCGCAGAACAATATAACTAATATCAGTTTTTATTTATCAACATACAGTGATAGTGTTATTGATAGTAATCCATATACTACTATCAGCATTAATAGCAGATATTATAATACTACTAGTACATCGTACTAGCTAGTGCATGTCGAGCTACTAGTACTTATTATATTTAATGTCATGAGAAGAAGAACATTCGTCCAAATCAACGTCTCAATTCCAATATCATTTATTAAATTTAATACTATTATATATAAAAATACCAAAAGGCTATAAACTATAATAGCATCCAAAGTTCTTCCAAATCTTTCCAATCGTTCCTGTGATTGATGAAATCTCTAGCTCTTGGTTGACGAATTAGAATTAACAAACCAATATATTGAATGCGCCACATATATACTTTTGTTATTGCACTTGCCACAATATGGTCTCAAATTATAATTTCCACAGAAATATTTCTCAAAAAATTTAAAGTACTGCAAAATAAACGAATATCAAACCATACAATTCACACCTAATCCAATTAATATCCAGAATGGCAGCTCTGATACCCAAAAATATATTTTATTATTTTATTCTTATCACTCTGATACCGTTTGTCACTTCCCAAACACTATCAGAAAAAAAAAGAGTTGGTATAAGAAGTCAAAGAGATGTCAGTGCAAACACAACCATTGATAACATCATCACTCCAGGTGTACAGCTTTCCCCTGTGCTTTTTGAATCACATGGGTACAGAAATTCCACTGTTGCCAACGTAAGGAAAATGCTTGATCTGGGAATCCAATCTTTTGTCATTGATCTATTTTGGAATGATGCATTACAAAATTTCCAGTTGTGTCCCATTCTGATTCCTAATAACTTTTCTGTATCAGATGAGTTGTATTCAGGTGAATTTAATGATAAAACAATCATATGCCAACCAAGTTTTTCATTGATAGATATCATTAAACAAGTTCAATATTTTATCACAGATACTGAAACTAATTTATCAGCCAATTTAATTTCTTTAATCTTCAATCTTTATCATGTTCATAATGACACATCTACAAAGCACCCAAGCTCAGAAACGTTAAATTTCACACCTATTGGTTTATTAGGATCAACATTAAACTCTACTTTATCATCAACAATTTACACACCACAAGATTTAAATTATGATAGGTCTCATAATTTAACTTTTTATCAAAACACTGTATCCGATAAAGGATACCCAACGTTAAGTAATTTTCTTTTCAAAAATGTCAAAAGAGTTTTACCAATAATTTGGAATAATGAGTTATCAAACTCGACGTACAACATATCAGATGATGATCCAATTATTTTCACAAATTTACCAACTCATTTCCAGCTATTCAATAAATCATCCCATTTAACATCTCAATCTTCGTTTTCAACTTCGTACAATGAACATTGGAAATTTACATATGACACAACTTTGGACCAATTTACAAATAGTACTATACATGATTCCATTAAACTTGGTAATTCACCATTAATTTCACATAATTTCGAACCATCAGATTTAAACAATTTATTAAATTCCTCACTTTGGTCATGGTTATCAACAGAACCAAAAACTTCATTAGAGGCTGCAGTTGAAATTTCAGGAATAAAGAAAAAACAAGCTGCATATCGTTGTGCAGTTGTAACTTCAAACGGTTGGGTTGTTGATAATTGTTATGATACTAAAAAAAATGTTTGTCAAAATCCAAATAATCCTTATGATTGGAAAGTTTCAAAAGATTCAAAGACTTATTTTGAAGCTGATTGTTCAGAGGTTTGGGATAATGGTGGTGATGGTGATGATGATGATGATGATGATGATGATGGTGGTGGTGGCGGTGTTGATTACATTTTTAGTGTTCCAAAAACTGCATTAGAACAGGCCTCTCTGGTGAAATATCTAAATACTTTGAGTACCAATTATGGGTATTGGATTGATATGAACTGTATTGCTATTCAAGATTGCTGGGTGACTGGTGGTCCTTATTCAAGTTGTCCTTATCACAAAGTGACAACAGAAAGAAATTTTATTGAAATGATTACACCTTCAAGTGTTTTCTGCGCTTTGATATTTGTTGGAATTATCATCACAAGATTGAAAAGAATACCAGTTGCAAGTAATAGAGGCCATTGGAAAAAGGTTTTAAACAATACTAAAGATAATGATTATGAAGGTGTTCCTTCTTAATAAATCAACAAATTATAAAACTTATTTAGAATGCATTTATTATAAATTTTTCGTAAAATATTGATTTGTATATAGTTTATCTCAAATGATTACCATTTTTAATAATACCTTCACTCAATTCAATTAAATCACTTCCAAATACACCCTTTTCTTGAGACTCAACAATTTTTGTTGCCTTTTCATCCCATATTTCATAAAAACGAACAGTTTCGTCGTTTGCAGTAACACATATAGACCCTGAATTTGGTGATGTTACAGCTGTTAAAACTCTTAAATTCACCGATGCATTTACTTGAATAACAGGTTCCATTCTTGGGTAGGAATAAACAACAATCAATGCCGGTGTTTCAGAGTCACTGAAACCAAAAGTTGCAGCAATTTGTCTCTTGTGTTGAGACCAAATCAATGATGTTATTTGCCCTTGTGTTTGGAAAGATTCTAACAAAGTGCCTGTCTGAGTATGCCAAAATCTTATAGTACGATCTTTACATCCACCACCAGTAGCTAACAATGATTTAGACCATGGACAATAAGCAATAGCTTTGACAG
The DNA here is from genome assembly GCA_030573755.1 of Starmera amethionina. Lineage (NCBI taxonomy): Eukaryota > Fungi > Ascomycota > Saccharomycetes > Phaffomycetales > Phaffomycetaceae > Starmera > Starmera amethionina. The sequence goes on from JAJMDW010000175.1 coordinate 102,522, forward strand.
CAGCATGATGGGGCAAGAAAAACAATAACTTTGGAGCCAAAACATCTTCAATGTTCCAAATTGTACAACAATTATCATTACCCCCAACTGAAACTTGGGTTCCGGTTTCATTAATGGCAATACCGCAAACTTGTTGTTGATTTGCTTTAAAGGTTGATTTTAACACCAACTCATATGATTTTTTAGCTGGATTGAAGTCGACTTGAAGCAATAAAACTTGTCCTATTTCATCACCAATGAACACTTTATCTGATGAGTTCGGAAACCATGACATACAGCATATCACATGACCACTATGATGGTATTCATTCAATAGAATACGTGAATCCTGTGAAAATAATGATAGTGTTCCTGCTTTGGTACCAACCAAAATTATATCATCATTTGAAAACGCAACACAAGTGACATTTTCATGCTCGCTTAATTGTAATAACGAAGCACCATCACATTCTGACCAAAGATAAACGTTTGAAGATAACCCGACAGCGATATTATTGGTAGATTTCGACCATGATACCAAATTAGAGTAAAAATCATTCTTAAGATATGGCGCGTCCAAAACTCTAAAGGGAACTTGAGATTTTATTCTTTTATCCTTCGTTTCTTTCGACTTTAATCTTTGTTTCTTCATCTGATGTGAAGATAAATGTGAGTTTGGTGAAGAGTCTGATGCATATTCACTGATTAATTGTCTATTTGATAAAGATGAAGTGTCACTAAAAATTGCACTGATATATGAAGATGGACTTGAATTAACATGACTATTTACAGACAATGGAGAGTGTGCTCTTCCTGGTGAATGACAATTTTTCAAGCCATGTGCATAGTGAGAATGGTGACTCGATTTTGAAATGGGGCAATTGCCACTGCTGAAGTTACTATTAGATGAACCGCCAGAACATAAAACGTTTGGACAAGTGACACCAAAATTCAAAACTCTGTTTTTAAGATCAACGCTCAACGCTTGTGCAATAGCAGATCTATGATCATCACCATTAAGCATTCTCGACTCAGCAGTATTGTTGTGATTGTTTGAGAGATGTGATGAATTTTGAGGTGTGGTGGGACGAAAAGTAGCAGCACCTTCATTAACTGATGTGTTGTTCAAATTCAATAGTGCTTCTTCTGGATGTGACTGATGGCCTGTTTCGCCGGACCGCTGTTGATTGTATGTGTTGGTGACGTTGTTTAGCCCATTATCACCATTGAAATTGTCCTGGAAGAGACGATAACTCTGTTTGGAGGCGGCGGCTGGAATGTATCTGTCCCAAATGATGTCTCTGTCCATCAAGCAAGTGATTAGAGTGTGTGAAAAGTTGGTTGAGCAATTAAATCAAGCGCACAGGGTGGTGGTCAATGGATCTTGTTCAATTGTAAATGAACAAGTAATTTTTTTTTGAAAAAAAAAGTTGGTAGATTTCTAGCAAAATACAACAAAAAGAGCCAAGATAATAAGTTTCTAGCAATGGAGAGCAACAAACAAGCAAAATGATAATGTGGTGACACGCACGCACACTCCTAATAAGTTGGTATAATTTAAATTTGATGTAAAAGCAGAAAAAAGCAGGAAAAAGTATCAACGTTAAAGTTTGACACAAAAATAGTTTCTCAAAAAAAAAAAAAAAAAAAAAAAAAAAAATTATGAAGCATACACGAAATGTAATCATTCAAACAGCAAAACTCTCAACATGGCACATCAAGCCACCGTCTTTAGCCCATTTGGAAGCATGATCAACCAAACCAGACGGACCTGCCGCAACAACCCAGATTTTACTCTTATCAATTTCTTCAGGACCCAGATCTCTGCAACAAATATTCTCTCCATCTCTCACAGTTGGACCAACACAATGAGATTGTAAACACCATTCATAGTGCTCCGCTCCCAAGTTTGGACGACCATAAAAAATCTTTATACTTTTGGAAATTTTGATGTTGTTGAAAGTTTCTGGAGAAATCTCCATATCTTCTATATCTTGAGTTTCAGTACCGTTTGTATTGATTGTAGTTGCAGATTCAGCTGTTACAGCGGATGGGAGTGATGATCTTGTAAAACGTGGTAAATATTTGGTTCTTTGAGTTGAATTTGGAGTATGAATTCCATGTTTACATTGGTCGGAGATATCAATATTAACGTTCTCATGTTCTTTATAATCAAATTTTAAATCTTTTAATTGACCAACAGTAGATTTCTTCTTTTTTTTAAAATTGAATGAGTTTGTAAAATCAATTTCTTCATCATTAAAACTCTCAAATGTATTATTTATAGCTCCATAATTCAAAGGTTGGACTTTATTGATCAATTTATCATCTTCATAATAATCAATGACAATATCATTTTCATCATAATCACCGGTGATATAACATTCAATATTTTGTAATCCTTTGAAATGATTCAACAAATTCAAATCTTTTAAATCTTTTGAAACCCAAATTAATCTTGCAGTGATGCCATTGTAATTTAAGATTCTAAGTAATGGAATACCAAAAGAAATACCACTACCACCAACAACAATCAATACTCTATTTGCTTCAATATTATAATTGTTCAATATGGTACTGCTGGTAGAAGTCAGCCTTTTATAAGTATTGAAGAAGATTTTATTGAACAGATTAAATTCTCTGATGAAATCTAAAGATGCCTCAAAAGCTCCCGTCACATAATAAGAACTGTTTGTTTTTAACGGAAAAGCGCCACGCCTGATTATTAATTTTACTATGTAATCATTTGGTAAACTGGAAACAGTGAATGGATGTTGAAAAGGTATTAGTTGATAAAAAACATTTTTAAAAAAATTCTTATGTGTGTTGTTAATCCTAACGTGTGGAGCTGGTAACCAAGTTTTTCTTGAAATATCGGATGATGAAAATTCTAATAATGCTAATGATGGTGAAATATTGGTTATTGAAACTGTAGTTTTGGTGGTATGTCTTATTCTATAACCTATCTGGAGCAACAAAATTGAAACATTCAAAATGGTATAAAGTCCAATTCCTGGTCTTGCATGGAGATGCAAACAAATCACTGAGATCCAAGTCATTGAGTAATGAATAAAATAAAAAAGCTTAAAACAAACACGACGAACTTTTGGTAATGATGTAAGTGTGATTAATATGAATGCTATCATAGCTATTATTCCATGAATATTGGCGACTTTTTTGATCTTGAACATTGTGTTTGCATGGTTAAAATACAGCAAATAGATGATTGTATGTATCATTCCTTCAATCACCACTATCCTCGATAACCATTTATGAATAGGTAATAATGATAAATAAAGGGTTCTAGGTAATGGTGAAGGTCTCAAAGTTAAAAATAGTAATGCTGGCATTGAAGCACAGCAAACTCTTCCAAATCTTTTACCAATAAACAGCAAGTCATCAAATGTTTCGAAAAGACATAGACCGACACTGATGCCTCCCCAGAATAAAATTAATTTGATAGTTGTAGAATGGAAGATGAAATTATGAAGGAACTTGAATCTTTTGGTTGAATTGTTGAACTTCAAAAGTATTGAAGACAAGTAGGACTGACATATCAATGCACAAATCGGTTGTTTGAGTGGGTAGAAGCACACTAGAAGCAGTGTCACTACTAAAGTGATATTGCCGTATTTTGTGTTAATACTGTTTCTGAGGTGTTTGTAGTCTCCTGAGATGTGGTCCTTAAATGTGGGTATCCAGGACGACGTATAATTCATTTTGTTAAATGGTGAAAGATGTTGGCTCAGGTGCTGAAAACACAATTTGTCCACAACCAGCAGCACAATCTTTGTAAATTGTGCTTTCGGAAGTTCTCAACTTAGAAAATTATAAGAAATTTTCCTTTATCTTTTTGATCAGCTGAATTTCGAATAATTTCTTGAAATTTCAATTTTCAATTTTCAAGTTTTTAGTAATAAAGCCTTCAAAGTCATGTGATTTTGACCAGGGCTAGCTGTACAGAATTTCTGCTTTTTTCAAGGTATAAAATGTCCAGGTGTTACGTGACTGCGGAATAATGCAGAATTTATTTCAAATTTTCAGAAATCGCAGACCAAAAACAAAAACTGCTTAGTCAGCATTTTTGAAAACGACGCAATTTTCAAACTCGAAAAAATGCAAACCATACACTGAAAAATAAGAAAAATAATAAGTTGAAATTTACATTAAGAGGTTTTCCTTAGAATCATCAACAAATCTACGAAAATGTCCTTACCAGCTAGTTTTGATCTTACTCCAGAAGACGCTAAATTGTTGTTAGCTGCCAAAGTCCACTTAGGTTCTAAGAACGTTCAAGTATGTTGTCTCCATGAAGTTTTATGAAGTTTTTACCACCGGAACGAAAGATATGTGAAATGTGATAATTATGTGAAGTTTTGATTGTATTCGTGTGTTGCACTGTGAGGTAAAGAGAAACACTATTATGTTAAAGAATGAAGAGAAGAAATCAGCGTCGTCAACAAAAAGCACAGGTATAAAACGAGCGCATTGTTTTGAAATTAATTAATTGGAAAAAAAAAAAATAGTTCTATAAAAGGGTCAGGAATGTATGCAATAAATCATCACCAAAATCATTACCATCTCAAATTTTAAACAACACACTTATCACATTTTTTTTTACTGTTCAAGTGGTATATTGATAAACTTTACAAAATATAGTGATAACTTTTCTGAGTTTTTTTCACAATACTAACTGAATTATAGGTCCACAACGAACCATATGTTTACAAAACCCGTCCAGACGGTGTTAACATCATTAACATTGGTAAAACTTGGGAAAAAATTGTTTTAGCTGCTAGAGTTATTGCTGCTATTCCAAATGCTTCCGATGTTGTTGCTGTTTCCTCAAGAACTTTCGGTCAAAGAGCTGTTTTGAAATTTGCTGCTCACACCGGTGCCACTGCTATTGCTGGTCGTTTTACACCAGGTTCTTTCACTAACTACATCACCCGTTCATTCAAAGAACCAAGATTAGTTATTGTTACTGACCCAAGAACTGATGCTCAAGCTATCAAAGAATCTTCATACGTTAACATCCCAGTTATTGCTTTAACTGACTTAGACTCCCCATCTGAATTTGTTGATGTTGCTATCCCAACCAACAACAAAGGTAAACACGCCATTGGTTTGATCTGGTACTTAATTGCTAGAGAAGTCTTACGTTTACGTGGTTCTTTACCATCCAGAGAAGAAGCATGGACTATCATGCCAGATTTATATTTCTACAGAGACCCAGAAGAAGCTGAACCAACTCCAGAAGAAGCTGAAGAACAACAAGAAGAACAACAAGAAGAAACTGCTGACTGGGCTGCTCAACCAGCTGAAGCTGACTGGGCTGCTGAATCCGCCGAAGCTGCTCAAGACTGGACTGCAGAAGAAGCTCCAGCTGCTGCTGAACCAGCTGCTGCTTGGTAATTAGCTTAAACTTCATTGCCTTTTGTTAAGTAAATAAAATTAAAATAATTATCATTCAAATTAAAATAAAGTTCAAAACATTTTTGTAGTGTTTTTTTTTTTTTTTTTTTTTTTTTTCTTTGCCGGATAAAATTAATGTCAATAACATGAGCTTCTTTATGAATATGTTCATATGTAATATCCAATTCCTAAGGTGCTCAGTACTGCTTATACAGAAAATTATTTATTATGATTCTGAAAAGTGCTGAATTTCCATTAATAAAGTGGTTCGGGGATTTTGGATTGAATCACTCTAATAACAAAATTAACCTGCACGAAAAATTCCACTATGACATAAAAAATTTCACTGGATATATTAATTTACAGCTGAGACTCTCTGCAGAAAGCCGAGCACTACTAGTATAAACTATTTATTATAATTCAATTTGGCTAGTAGATTTTTTATAAGCAATCGTTAACTTTAAGTAAATCAAAAAACTGTTAAATCTTACCATATATAACTAAAGTCTAAGAGTCAATTTTTCGAATAAAAGCTACTCAAGAGTCAACACAAGAAAAAAATAGTATTGTTTTTGGAAAAACAAGTTACGTGCTGTACTATTATAAGATTATATTGATTTGATTTCAGCCGGTTTTCAATTAATGAAGCCAATGGTGACTCGTGACTTGTGAGTTAGAAGTTATAACGCATTTAAATTCACTTATAAAAGATATAATTTGTTAATTAAAGCATATGACTTGGACTTGAGATTAACCGTTGAAGTGCTACTAAATTATATTTATATGTGCTATCTTTCAAAATAAAATAGCATATCTTCTTATTTCATTTATTAAATAACTAAAACGCAGAATTTTAGGGGACACAATCTGATTTCAGTGAATGTTTCTTTGTATTTAATTTACCCTACTAAATAAAATAACTGAAGACGAAGTTTTGAGCGAAAACAAACAATAAATTTTCATATTGGAAAGGCTCAAAATTTTGAGATTATTTAAAGTTCAGACCATCCAGCTGCCATGTCGATTCCTCCAAAGAGCAGAATTTACGATCTCATGAAGATGCAGTCCAAGATCTTCAACACAAGCTTTAACCCAACAGCTAAACGTAACGGGGCCAAAATTTTGAGAAAACCTCTATTAGGTCCACTTGTGAAAGATTACTACATCAATTTCCCATCTATAGTGAGAAAAGACCTAAGACCTATGGACACACCATGGAGAGTGACCCCTGAATCAGAAGCTTATAGAAAGAAATTCTTGGATGCTCGTAGAAAGAGAGGTAAAAACCCTCCAGCAAAATGTAAAGAAAAGAAAGCTGTTGATCCAAAGAAAAAGAAGAAATAAGATTGAGGTAACTAGAGATAACGGAACGTGCATGTATATAAATATTAGAAGAAAACTGAAAGATATACAAATTTTTTATGACAGAACTCAAATTTTGAATGTAGAAGTGACGAAGTCTATATATTTGATTATTTACATGTACTCTTTAACTTCTTTTAGAACTTGTTCATTTGTCATCGGAGTCGATGGTAAACCTGAGTACAACATCTGATACAATTTGTTTCTTTGAACGTTTAAGGGAGATCCACTCATGATTTGTTTTAATGTACCCATTGAAAAATATGCTGCTTGTAGTTTTTTGAACACTAAGGTATATGGTTTAAACATTTGATTGATTTGTATTGGACAGGACTTGATCATTAAATAATCCGCATTTTTATTGAAATGGTATGCGGTGAAAAAAATCCCCCCTGGGATTCTTTTGTAATCTTTGAATCTTAATAATAAAATAAAAATTGGGAAATGATTTAAACTTGACATTATCAGTTCACAATTCATCAATAATAGCAAAATCATTAGTCTTGAAAAGGTGAAAATCAAATAAAATGCTAAAACAGTTGGCAACAAAAACACTAAAACAATGAATAATAATGTTCCTAATAATAATTGATCTAACTCATAGTCATTTGAGTCAATTCTTTTTCTCAAAATATTGATTTTTTTACCACAAAATAATCTAAATAAGCTGTTGACAATATTAATCAACCAATTATAAATTCGCGCACTTGCAAAATAAAAACAATAAATATGGAAGGTAATAATGGATATAAAATCTGAAAACATTGCAATTACTAAAGTAACACCACCAAAAGTTCCTGCAATTGCTAAAAAATAGATGATAATTGACAGGTTATTCAAAACTAACGGGTCTATTATCATCATTTTCCAAAATTCAATCACCCAAGTGAATAAATCACCGAAAAATAAAGATAATTCGTTATTTAACTTGATACCACCTGGTGAATTCATTAACCATATCGTAACAGCTTTCAAATCTTTATAAAGAATTTTAGTAATGACTATATTCTGGAAAAATCTAGTTAAAAAGTGTTGGTTTTCTATTAATAACGTGCTGATGGTTATACCAAATGTGATATCATTGATGATCAACCAAATTGTATTATAAAATCTGATATATTCTGGATATTGGTTTAAAGGTAAAGTTAAATAGGAGGATTTATTAGTAGGAATATTTGTAGATTCTTTTTTAAATTTTCTCATGGTTCTGGCATACTGTATAGGGAAATAACAAAACTGTTGTAATCTTAGGTCAATCTGTTGTGCTGTAGCACTTAGTTCAATCAAGTTGGGTATATTTGAATCAAGTTTGTAGTTCAAAATAAAATAAATCTTCAAACAAATGAATCTCAATAGAAGTTGAAATTTGATAAAAATAAAGGACAACCTGGTGAGCTTGAACTGCCTGCAGAAATGTAAAAATAATAAGAAAAAATTCAGTATTCTTGTGAAAGTTTTGATTAAAAATGATGGCTCATCCCAACTAATTTTCATGGTTGGAAAAAAACTTACAATTTCTCTTCTTTTTGTCCAGCAAGTATTCAATAAACTAACTGTTTTTTTAAAATTTCTTTCTGTTGCTGACAATTCACGATCATCATAATGCTTCTCCAATAAATATTTCAACTCATCATCATTTTTTTTAACATTAGCTGGGTTTCTTTCTGGAAGAGTGATTCGTATTGGATCAATTGAGTAAAATTGCATTATCCTTGGATCTGGAGGACTGTACAGTATTATGCTTGCATTGACTCTATGTAATTTGCCTTTTAGCACTTGGAACTCATCAGAATCGGAATCACCAATATAGCCCAATATCGTAAGGTTCAACTGTTTCAAAATCTTTCTGAATACATCCAAATCAGTAACCTCTTGACACAGTATTAGTGAGACAACAACATGAACAGCAGACTCGATATCATAACCAATCACCACTGATCTCTGAATACGGTCTGCATTGGTGAATTTCAACAGATCAGAGGGCCAATAAACTTGCAGCATGATTCCGTGCCCAATTTACTTGTAAGCAATTCAGAAAGAGCTCTATCCTTAAATTCGAATATCACTATTCAAACAATTTAAAAGTCACCAGCTAGCTATTAAAACCACTACCCAAAAAAGAGTAGTAAGATGTTGAAATTGATTTGTGCTTAAGCAGAATTTTTCAGTACATATAAAAAATTAGTTTTTTTGAAACTTTAAACTTCAAAGTTACAATTCATTTATTGTTCAAAACGCTTCCAATTCATTTGCAACTTACCAACGACGCTTTTGTTACTTCTGTCAACTCTTTACTGATTTCTGTGAAAGATATTCAGAAAAAAAAACGATTCTACAGACGTTAATTGGGGTGCAAAATGTCTGATTATCCACAATTTGTTATAGAAAATGATAGTGGCAGTGAGGACAGCGAGTCAGCTCCATCTGTGGATCACAGGGGAAGACCAATATTTCGAGTAGACCCACAGGTGGAAAATCCTTTTGAAGATGTTACAGGACTTGGGATCCAGTCCAGTTCAGATCACTTGAAACTACCATCATCTAGCATTAAAAGAGCTTTCTCAAATTCAAATGATAGTTCACGGAACAGGTCTCCTACCGCACCATCTTTGTCTACAAGAAGCTCCCATGAATCAGAATTGCTGGGCCCAATAACAAGAGTTGCTAGAGGTCTCACAGTATCGGAGGACTCATCGAGACATTCTAAATCCCCAGACTTATCGTTAATGGATGAACTAGCTTTCACTGATTTTGATGATTTAAAAGCAGAGTTTGCATCTGCATTGGGTACTCCAAACATGGAAGGCAAATGGCTACCCTTGAAAAGTGCTTCTTCCAAAAATTCATCTGTTTCTAATTTATCAATGACTGGTGGAATTCCATTAGAAACAATTATAGTGGACAATAACCCATTTTTAAGTAACAATGATGTTGAAGCTCAAAAAAATCATGTTGATTATCATAATTTATCCACTTCAACACAATCAAAATTCCCACTAGCTGGATCATCTTCTTCCAAAAAAATTGAAGGTGTGTTACAAGGAATCACTTCTAAAGTTAAAAGCAGACGTCACACAGATACCAGTCAAAAAGATAAGAGATTTAGTATGAGAACAGAGAATGGAACAGATATAGGAAGCTCGCGCTATGCTGTGAGTAATGCATCTTCTGTATCCATTGGAGAAAAACAAAGATCATTACAACCAACTGAATATGACCGTGAAGAAGAGGAACAGCAAGAAGATGCTGACGATGAGGATGATGAATACTTCCTTGACCATGATGCGAACAATATTACAACATACCATTCACCTAACGTAGCATCGGATAGAAACCTGAGACTTTATGGGAAATCATTAGGCTTCTTTGAACCAAGTAGTAGGTCAAGACTTTATTTGGCAAACTTATTTGTAAATGATTGGCCCCATCAAGTTTATGAATTTTTGATTCTTTTTCAAACTGCATTGCTTTCGTATAGACAATGGTATCCACACCAATTACACGGTCTTGTTGAATATGGACCTAATTGGGCAGACTGGATTTTGTTAGTTATTAATATTGTTTACACAGCAGATGTTGTGGGGAGAATTATTGCATTTGGATTATGGGATGATTCACAGATGTTTGATGCATTACATATCTCTTACACTACACTTTGGGAAAGACTCAACATTGACAAGTTCATTGCCTTCTTCAAAGATACCAAACTAAAAAATGATGACACAAGGAGCACACCAACATCTGACTCAAATGTTGCACATCCACCAGGAAGAGCAATTAGACATTCTATTACCAATGGAAGTTTTAAGAAAGTTGAAAAACCAGTGCGAAGAGCATATCTTAGAAGCAGCTGGAATAGATTGGATTTTCTATCAACTGTTTGTTTTTGGTTAGATCTCTTTACCTCACTAGCACCTGGCAAATATCAAGGTGTCCCATTATTCAGGGCACTATCATGTATCAGAATCATGAGACTGGTTGATATGACAGATAGAATATCACTGATTTTGAAATCTTTGAAATTTGGTGCTCCTCAATTGGTCGATGTTTCCTTATTTCTGATATACTTTTGGGTTTTTTTTGCAATCATTGGTGTTCAAAGTTTTAAATCTTCATTGAGAAGAAAATGTGTATGGACAAACCCAAGTGACCCAACTGATATTTTTGTCACCGAAAATTTTTGTGGTGGTTGGTTAGAGCCAGGTACTTTGAAACACATGCCATATATTCTAAAAGATGGATCATTAAGTGATCGAACAAAAGGTTTTTTGTGCCCTGTGAATTCCAAATGCGTCGTTCAAGATAATCCCCATGGTGGAACAGTTAGTTTTGATAACATCATTCAATCAATGCAACTTACTTTTGTTATAATGAGTGCAAACACTTTCACGGATTTGATGTATAATACAATGGATACTGATACTATGGCTGCTTCGTTGTTTTTCATCTTTGGTATTTTCTTCTTATACTTGTGGTTGATCAATTTGATTATTGCAGTTATTAGTGCTTCATTTAAAGCTACAAGAGATTTAGAACATAAGAAAAATGAATTTGATGATATAATATTAGATTTTGATTTAGACTGGAACTTTACACCTTCTATTTTTTCTAGAGTTTATTTGAAAGTCAAATGGATTTTTGAAATTCTCATCAGTGCAGATTTGATTTTTCAGTGCTTCATAAAACAGGACACAACCAGTAGCAAGCTTTTTAGAATTTATAGAACAGAAGCTGTTATAACCGTTGTGTTGTTATTTGAGATAATCATGAGATTCTTCCTTTACCATGGTCACTATTCTAGATTTTGGAAAGTGAAAAGAAACCTTCTTGATTTGTCGATTGCTGTCATTACAGCTATAATTGTGATTCCACCAATTCATAGAAAATTGGGACATACCTATGAATGGCTCAAATTCTTTGAGATTTTAAGAATTTATAGAGTCGTTCTTTTATTCAAGTTTGTTAGAACGTTGTTGTCCCAGGTTTGGAAAAGTATTTCTATTATTGTTAATTTATCTTTGTTTTACTTTCTACTTTTGTTTCTATCAAGTATCATTTATTCCAGATATTTTGAAGGTTTTATTGATGCTGATAATTATGAAAATTACTTGTTCCCTTTGCAAACTCTACCAAACACATTTGTTGCTTTGTATACAATTACATCTACTGAGAATTGGAGTGATGTGATGTACAATATGCAAGAAAATGCTCCAAGTAAATCTGCTGCTTTCTTTGGTTCTTGTTTATTTATAGCATGGTTTTTGTTATCTAACTCTGTTGTGCTGAATATTTTCATTGCTATCATTGCAGATAGTTTGCAAGTCTCAGAAAAGTCTAAACGGAAAGAACAAGTAAGAAAATTTGTGCTGGTTGATTTCCCAGAAAAGCTAAGAAACTACGCAAAACAACAACAGTTTTCTATTTCAGGAATTACAAGAAAATTTTTTGGATCTAAACAAGTGAAAAGCTATCAGGAAGATACCGAGGTTTTGAATTTATTGCTAAGCGGTGCTGCAATTCAGGAATTTTTGAGAGATGAATTAAACGAAGAGGAAGAAAATGAACTACAACAACTACCTAAATCTAAAGTATCAAGATTCATCAAGGTTCGTTATAGAAGATTCATGTCAAGCTCTTGGTTAAGATGCTTTTCTCAAACCTATAACAACCCATTCTTCAAGAACAACGAAAATGAACTGCTTGATTCAAATATTGATTTCAGTAACTTACCAACAGCATTCCAAATCCTCAGTGACAAAGCTGAGAAAGAGAAAGAGAAATATATTGAAAATAACCCCACTTATAACAAGGTATTTTATGTTCTGTCTCCAGATCAGCCATTGAGAAAGCTTTGTCAGAAACTTACAAGGCCAAGTGTTGGTACTCGTTATCATGGCCATGAACCACAACCTTATCTTCACAGTATCTTTTTAACTGTTATGGCCATCAGTACTATGGTTCTTGTGATTGTTGCTTGTTATGCTACTCCTTTATACAAGAAGAGTAAAGGTTATGATACTAAAACTATGAATTGGACTTCTCAGATAGAAATAGCGTTTGCATTTTTGTTTTCCGTTGAATTTCTCATTAAAATTATAGCAGATGGTATTATTTTTACACCAAATGCTTATTTTTTGAATAGTTGGAATTACATTGATTTTGTTGTTTTGATATCATTATGGCTGAATGTGATTGCGCTTTTGAAAGGATATGATACATTATCTAGATTGGTCAGAGGTGTTAAAGCTTTAAGGGCGTTGAGATTATTAACAATTAGTTCCAAATCACAAGATATCTTTTATAAAGTTATCATAGCAGGTGTTTGGAAGATTTTAGGAGCTGCAATTCTATCTTTTACTTTACTTTTCCCGTTTACTATTTGGGGTTTAAGTTTATTTAGGGGAAGACTTGGAGTATGTAACGATGGGAGTCTTGCTTACGATTTTTGTTACAATGAATTTACAACCACCGTTCAAAAGTGGGATATATTGATGCCCAGATCATATAATAGTCCTCAGCTAGAATTTAATAGTTTTACATCTTCATTATTAACACTTTTTGAAATCCTGTCACTAGAAGGTTGGGTTGATTTACTATCAAACATGGTTAATAGCTCAGGTGTTGGAACAGTGGCGTCTTACTATGCTACCCCAGTCAATGCTTTGTTCATTATTTTATTCAACTTCTTGGGTATTGTTTTTGTTTTGACTTTATTTGTTTCTGTTATTATCAGTAACTACTCCAAGACAACAGGTAGTGCTTTTATGACATTACAACAGATTTCATGGAGTGAAGTTAAAAAGTTATTATCACAAATTAGCCCAACTCAAAGACCCGATACCACAAATTTCACTAAGTTTAGAAAATTCTGCTATGATTGTTCTGTTGACAAAAATTCATATGTGAGATTTTCATTGTTCATATTGTTGTGGATTCATATCTTAGCCATTTTATTAGAGTTGTATCCAAGTCCTGAAGCTTTGAATAATTTTCGATATACCATTTATTTCATTTCATCAACAGTTTTTATGGTGTTTATTATGATGCGAATGGTTGCAGTTGGGCCGAAAACTTTTTTTCTGAATAAATGGAATTCATATGAATTTTTTATTTTTACTGGTGCTTTTACAACATCTTTGGTGTCATTTTTTGTGTCAAGAAGTACAGTATTTGCAAACATTAACAAGTTGTTTCTAGTTGGTATTTTCACTGTTTTGATTCCTTTTAGTGATAGGCTAAGTCATTTGTTGAAAGTTGGGTCAGCAAGTTTACCATCTTTGATATCTTTGATTTATACTTGGTTTATTTTATTTTTAGTGTTTGCAATTGGCTTAAATCAAATTTTTGGTTTGACAAGGTTAGGACCAAATACAACAGGAAATTTGAACCTTAGAACTGTTACCAAATCATTGATTATGTTATTTAGACATAGTTTTGGTGAAGGTTGGAATTATACCATGCGTGATTTCGCTGTTTCAGAACCTTATTGTGTTGAAGGATATGGATTGAGTAGCACTGATTGTGGAAGAAAACAATATGCTTATATGATTTTCATCCTTTGGAATATCATTTCAATGTATATTTTTGTCAATATGTTCATTTCATTGATTTTTGATAACTTCAGTTATGTTTACAATGATAATACCAGTGGTCAAGATGGAAATATTGGACCTAAAACTGTTTTGAATAGAGAAGAAATCAGAAAGTTTAAAAAAGCGTGGTCTAAGTTTGATCCATATGGAACAGGGTTTATTCAACCAGAACAGTTACCTAGTTTTTTGAGATTGCTTGATGGTTATTTTTCATTTAAAGTTTATGAAGGTGAATGGATCATCCCAGAATTAGCTAAGAAATGGTTTGTTAAAGTTGAAAATCCAACTGATCCATATGATGTTTTTGTTGATTTTTCAGCTATTAATAAAACACTAAAGAAAATTGATGTTGAAAAAGTTAAAGAGAGACAAAACAAAATGGAGAGATTTATTGAGGAAGCTATTTTTCACATGCAAACTAATCATGAAAAAGGTATTTCGTTCAAAAGAGTTATTTTACAGATTCCTTTATATACCAGATTTGATGAAAGTAACTGTTTGACATTAATGGACTTTATTAATAGAATTGTTGTATCAAAGATTGTTGATAGACAAGTCAAGACTAAAAAAAATTTAAATACTTTGAAAATGGTTGTTGATAGATGGAGGTTTATTCACAGGCGTCAAGAGCTTAGAAATCGAATCCATAATGATGATTTTTCATCAAATTCAGTTTCAGAAGCATCCTTAACTTTCCATAATAGTACACCATTTAATGACACTAATGATGATTCCAATGATAGTAAAGGTGTACACTATCGTGAAGAAAAACCATCACAGAGAAACTTAGCAGGAGAATTGGAGTTGCCAAATATAGCAGTTTACTCACCAAATTTGACACCAATTGAACAAACATTTAGTACAAATGATAAATTTTGGTCACCTAAAAAGAGTGATCAAAATAATTTCAGCTTTGTTCATGATCAACAGGAACATAATGACCCTGAAAGTGATCCACTTGATATAAATATGATTTCAGATACATTAAATAGCTCAGAATGGGCAGATACTTTTAGAAGTGTACATGCAGAGCAACAATTAAAATTGCAAGAGGCTTTGAAAAAAAGGGAAACTAAACAGAGAAAGAAGCCAAATTTTACCCCTGATGATAAATCAGAGTCTTCTCAAGATTCCGAAGATAGAAGTACTCAAGGCAGAAACATTTTATAAGTGGTTATAGAAAGCTAATAATACAACACCTCTAAGTTTGAAACTACAAGTGGTTAGTGATTCAATTAATTTTTTTTTCAAAAAAAGACATATGTAGTTTAATTTATTGATTATACAACCATGTCATTAAGACCTAAAGTTTCATTTTGTTCTTGAGTTCTTTCATAATCCTCAATAGTCATATTTGGATCTTCATCTGGAGCATAAACATTTTGTATGTAAGAAGCAGCTAATGGATCTTCCATATTAACGGTGAATTTGATTTTACCAGCAATAGCAGCATCTAAATTAGTGAAGAATTCATCCCAACGCTTTTTGGTAGCATCATCCATTGAGTCTGAGGTTTGTGTATAAATTCTTGAATGTAATTCTTCTCTAACTTGAGTTAATAAACCTTCTAACGTTGTGAAACGACCACCTAATGTACCAGCTTCTAAATCAAGATGTAATTCTGGGATAACCATTGAACAAGTTTCAGATTTTAATAAATCTCTAGTTAAATCTTCTGGATCATCAACTTTTAAAGAAATACGACGCCCTTTTTCTGGAATAGCACCACCTGTTTTAACTTCATTTGATTTATAACCACAATGATCACAAACCGTACTCATGATGATAACTTCTTTAAAATGTGGAATATTGATTTGTTTCATATGAGTTGAGCATGGAGCATAACAAGTTGGACAAGTTGCACTAAAAGTTTGAACTTCATTTTCGAAATTTTCAATATCTGTTTGATCAGAGACAAAACCTGAGGCAGATGGGTTACGATCTTTATCAGCATATTCGGCTTGTTTCTTTTGTTGTATTTCTTGATATTGATCTGGCGTTATTAAGCCAATTTGTAAGTTTTGTTCATCTGATCTAATATATTCAACGTGAGACCATTTATGAGCTGGTTCACCTGGAACAAATTCGATCCAAGAATTACCAGTTGGATCATCAATACTGAAAGTTAATGGTAAAGTACCTTCAGCTCCACTCAAAGTGGATTCAACTTTCTTTATAAATTCTTCAATTTTGTTGTAAATATCAACATCAGTTTTCTGCCTTTCTGGTTGATCACTTTTCAAATCTTCTATCATTTCTCTTAATAAACCTTCAACATTAATGAGTTGTCCCCTTTTTGGTGGAATTTCTATATCCAATTCCACAAATTTACAAACAGCAGTTTCAGATTTAACTACTTGACGGTTAAAATCTTTAACATCTTCAATTTTTAAAATGTATTTAGAACCTTTTTCCTGAATAGATGCAGCTGGTTGAATTTCAGAGTTTTTGAAATTACAATGTGGACATTCAAATGAAACAATGATGACTTCTCTGAAGAACGGGATACTAGTTAAAAGTAATCTGGTGATTCCTTCTTCATGGCAATTCATACATAGGGATTTGATTTCTTGCACTGGATGGCCTTCAACATCGGTCATACCAGTTTGACGGATCCCTTCGTCGTTGAATCCCTCCTTTGTGTTATGGGAGGCACTGACCTCTTCAGCAGCAGTACCCACTGGAGCAAAAAACTCTTCTTTTGGTTGTTCGGACATGATTGTATTATTCTGTTGCTCGTTCAGTTTCGTTTTTTTTTGTTAATCTCAGAGTCTGCTGGATTTCCTCTTTTCATGAACTGCAGTTGTTTCTTTTATAGCCCAACAGAAAACAACAAACTTCAAATCTTCTAAATTTCTCTGGAATTTCAACTAAATTTCACTGTACATACAATTTTTTTTAAAATTTTTTTAAATTTTTTTTTCTGACTAAGTGCTGACGCCTAATTTTTAAATTCCAAAATAAATAAAATCAAGAATTTCACACTTTTTGCCCTGTACCTTTTTGTTGTTTTGCATTGTTAGCTGCTGTTCAAGAAGGTTTTTGACTCAGTTGATATGAACACACACACACCGATTAGAGAAAACAGCACGCTTGCGTTGAAATCTGCTGTGCTGAGCGTGGGATTCAACCAGGACTACGCCTGTTTTGCAGTGGGATACGAATCTGGGTTCAAAGTGTACAACTCTGATCCAATGGATGTGAAAGTGAAGAGAGATTTTGGCAACACTAATGGTGGAATTGGGCTGATTAAGATGCTTTACAGAACAAACTATTTGGCATTAGTTGGTGGAGGCAAAAATCCTAAATTTCCTACAAATAAAGCCATCATATGGGATGATTTGAAAATGAAAGAAGCATTAACTTTGAATTTTTTTTCAAACGTTTTAAATATAATTCTATCACGTCTTAGAATTATTGTTGTTTTAAATAATAAAATATCTATTTACACTTTCAATTCCCCTCCAAAAATTTTGAAAACATACGAAACATTTGAAAATCCACACGGTTTAGCTGTCTTATCAGCGGGTGCATTACATGACTCTGTAACTAGTGGTTCATCTTTACAAATACTGGCATTTCCAGCAAAAACTCAGGGCCAAATACAAATAGTTGACATTTCAAATAATGGGAAAGAATTTAGTGCAGTTTCCATTATTAAAGCTCATAAATCAACGATACGTTGTTTGGCGATTAATAAAAGTGGGACAATGTTAGCATCTGCCTCTGAAACAGGGACCATTATTAGAATATACTCAACTCAAAGTTGTGGTTTATTATATGAATTTAGAAGAGGTTTAGATAGGGCTGAAATTTATTCAATGGAGTTTTCACCAAATGGAACCAAATTGGCTGTGCTTTCTGATAAAGAAACTTTACACGTGTTCAACATATCGAACAATTACTCCAAATATAACAAACAACATTTATTGAAAAATTTACCTGGTGTAATTAAACCACAATATTTTGATTCAATTTGGAGTTTTTGTTCGATTCATTTGAAAGAAGAAGAATCAACAATTTCTCAACAAGAAGGGGCAGTTAAAAACAAAAAAAATGTTAGTGATAGAGGTGTTATTGGTTGGGCACAAGAGAATGCAATCATCATTTTATGGGAGAAAAGAGCCAAATGGGAGAAATATGTCATTGTTGAGAAAGAAGTTTTAACTAAAGATAGTTCAGTCCAGAAGAAATTTGAATTAGTTAAAGAAGGATGGAGAAGTTTTGGTGATTTAAGTGATGAATAAATTGAATTAACTCAATAATATATACAGTTTAACGATATTGTAACCCATATCACATCATATCACCAAAATCATGATTACTAAATTAATATACCAGATCACGTTACTACATAATGAGCTGTCATATCATCTAATAACAGGCCACTGATTTAAATCATCTGTTTTGTTACATGTTTTTACTAATTATAGTCTCGACACTATTCAAGTCACCTTTACTATAAATACCATTTGTATAACTTTAACTTGTATAATCTAATGAAAGAGGACAGCTTTTACCTCGTCTACACTAACTACAACATCCTCAAGTAGGTGGATTATAGACTAAGGCCATTACATTATCACAATCAGACTAGTACAGTCTTGTAAAGTCTTACAACCTTGTCAAGTCTTACAGATATAATAATCTGTGATGTTCATGAGTTCGTAATAAGTTCTTTCCTCACATTGTTATTCATAAAAATAAAGATGCGGTAGCTTTAGAGTATCCATACCCACTAGTTAAGTCAGTACCATTGAAATTTCTAATGAAAGCTGTAGAATTCAATTCATCTTCAAAATTGATCAACCATTGAGTTTTCCCATTCTGCTTCAAAAGTACTTGAACAGGATTCTTACCAGCAACATCGTATCCAAACAGAAATTTTGTAACGTCTTCAATATCAAAATCTTCTGTTGTGGTGAGTCTAACTAGTGTTTTATTGTTGAGAAATTGTGTGTTGAATTTAAATGTTAATTTATTGGTTTCATTGGATTCTAAATGAATAGTTTCTTTAAGAATACTGGAAACTGCATATTTTAATAAGTTCTGATTATCAACAAATTCCAAATTCAAATGTTGTCCATTGATGATTTTCTTTTGAAGAAGCTGCTTCAATAAGCAAGTGTCCTCGTAATTTTTGGCTATAATGAAAATAGCGTTCATAGCATCATTAGTTTCTGGGTTTCTTGCTACTCTTAGCGCAAATTTGTCTGGTGATATGTCTTCAGTATACTGTTTGGGTAGCACCGTAATCAAATCTGTTATATCCATTAGTCTATCAGTAGTTCTGAACATCAGCACATTAGACACCTTTTTAACTTCTTTTAAACACATATCCACAGCCTGCTTCCTGCTCAATTTCTCACTAAACTCCACACTTTGTGCCAGTAATTTGCTCTCGTTCTCCAGCAACAGATCTTTCAGTGCGTCTTTGTAGCTGTACCCTTCAGGGATTTTAAGACTGTTGTCCTTCTTATTCAAAAACCGCCTCATATTGCTCACTTTCTCTGGCATTTTCTCCACCAGAAACGGCAGAAACTCGCTGAAAACTGTCTCCAGCTCCTTTCTAGTCAGTCTTCCTGATGCGCGTGCTGAACTCATCGCCAAACAACTCTGGAAACTCTGTAAAGTGTTCTACAAAATAAAAATAAAAATAAAAATAAAAATAAAAATAAAAATAAAAATAAAAAAATTAATAATAAAAAAGATCAACAAATTTTGCTGCTATAAACAAAAATTTACAAAATTTACAAAAATTGACTTGTTTTCTTTCCAGCAAGAACAGCGAGAGCAGCTTCAGCGAGCATAAAGTGAGTGCCAAAACAACACCAGGCGCAGAGAACACAACAGCAGCAGCAAACAGCAAGGGCCAAGGGCCAAGTCGTTTGTGCTTGCTTGTGTTCTCTCACTATCAATAATAAAATTAATATCAATATCCAAGTTTTTTGTTATCAGTACTAACTTGCAACCCAGTTCTTTTTTGAACACACCTGCTAGCAAGCCACTTATTTGCCTTGAGAAAATAATTATGGATCTTCCAGAACTCTCTCCAAGGATGACAGCTGCTGAAAGAGACCCTGACTTAAGTAGCATCATTTCAAGCTTGAGCGCCACAAACAACATTAGTCACAACAACATGAATGGCAAAACCATCAACAGTAACAGCATCACTTTTGGTCTAAACAATTTTGAGCAGGTCGGTGATCTGTTGGCAAACGGCAGAAGAAACTCAAACAGTCTCACTGGATCTGATATTGATAGTGATTTTGGCGGTGCTTTTGGGTTTAAAAGAGGTACTTTGTCCTTAGGTGGGAATATTCCTACAAACCATAACGGTTCCAGAACCCAGCCTGGTAATTTTTTTGGGTCAGCATCCATCAGTGGTGGTGTTCCAAGCTCTAATATTGCTTCAACTTCAGGAAGATTCTTAGAACGATTCTCAGCAGTTGCTGAAGCCACTAGAGAAGTTGAGTTATTAAGTGGTGGTTTGGGCTCTTTATCTATTGGTAGTGCTAGTGGAAGAGTTCCAAGCTCAAGAAGAGAGAGTTTCTTGTCAGAAAAACCTTTGTTAGAAACCCCTAACTCTAATAATGCAACTAGTTCGATCAATGAAAACTTATCTAAACCAGGCTCACATAGACCTTCAATCTCAGAAAAAATCGATAATTATTTATCAAATTCTAACTCTCCTACTCAAACTTTTATTGACCCAAAACAAAGAAGCTTATCTTTTTCTTCTGATATTTCAAGATCAGAAAATAATTCGGTCACCATTGATCTCAATGAAAAGGCTCCAAATATTTGGAATCAAGCTTCTGCTGCATCTGCTGTTCCTTTCACTCCAATGTTCAATCCAGGAATGAATGGTGATATGCAACCTGGTCAGTTCAGTCCTCCTGGTTATCCCCAAATGTTTAATCCTTATGGTTTTTCATTCAATCAACATTTCCCAATGATACCAATGATGCCACCTCAATTTGTTGAACAGCAACATAACCCATGTCGTGATGATGAAAAGGAGAACGTTGATCAATCTGGTCCTAACCAAGCTGAAAGCTCACCTGAGACTAAAGATTTGAATATGAAAGAAACTATTGAAAATAAATTCCAACAACAAATGCCACCAGTGTCATATCCAGGTGGTTTCATGTACCCACCACAACCATTTTCTCCATATTTTATCCCAGCACAAATGGCACCATTTGATAATCAACGTCAAAATCAAACACCTTCTCCTCATAATCTCAATGGCAGCACAGTTCACAACAATGGTCAACCTAAACCAAGAACCCGTTCTCCAAAAAGTTCAAACCATCAAAATGGTAATGGCAACGGTAATGGACATAATGTTTCGAATAACCGTGGTAATGGTAAACCAAAAAATCACATCTATAGAAGTCCTGTATTAGAAGAGTTTAGAAATAATACTATTAAAGAATATAAATTGAAAGATATTTTTGGTAATGCCATTGAATTTTCCAAAGATCAACATGGTTCAAGATTCATTCAACAACAATTAGAAGCTAGCTCTGAAGAAGAAAAAGAAGTGATCTTTAATGAAATTAGAAATTGTTCTTTAGCTCTTATGACTGATGTTTTTGGGAATTACGTTATTCAAAAATATTTCGAATTTGGTACTGAAACTCAAAAGAAAGTCTTGTTAGAAGAAATGAAAGGGAACATTCATTCATTATCTTTACAAATGTATGGTTGCAGAGTTGTTCAAAGAGCCATTGAATATGTTGGTTTAGAAGATCAAGTTTTAATCATTAGTGAATTGAAAGATTACATTTTACCATGTATCAAAGATCAAAATGGTAATCATGTTATTCAAAAATCTATTGAAAAAATTCCCGTTGATAAAATTGATTTTATTTTGGATTCTTTGAGAACTCAAATTTATCATTTATCAACTCATCCTTATGGTTGTCGTGTTATTCAAAGATTATTAGAATTTTCTAAAGCTGAAGATCAAAAATTTATCTTGGATGAATTAAACAAATACACATATTTCTTGATCCAAGATCAATATGGTAATTATGTCGTTCAACATATCATTGAACATGGTAAACCTGAAGAAAGAGATGTTATCATGAACACTGTTTTAGGTTCTGTTGTTGAATTTTCCAAACATAAATTTGCTTCAAATGTTGTGGAAAAATGTGTTGTCTTTGGTAATGAAGATCAAAGAACAATAATTTTGAATGAAGTCTTAAGTGGTAACGATTTAGAAAATGATGAACTCGTTGATGACCACTCGCCATTAGGATTGATGATGAAGGATCAGTTTGCCAATTATGTTGTTCAAAAATTAGTTGATGTTACAAAAGGTCAAAGAAAAAAAATCTTAGTTAAGAAAATTAAACAATATTTGAAACAAATTTCCAAATCTTCATATGGTAAACATTTAGCTTCAATTGAAAAACTTATTGTCTTATCAGAAACTGCAATCACTGATGATGATCAATAAATCTCAGTTTTTGTTGGAACTGAAATTTTTTTTTTCCATATAAACTTTTTTTCACTTGTTACTATAGTTTTATTTTATAGGTGTCATTTCCCTATAAAATTTGTTATGCAATCTACTCCCCTCCCCTTGTATATAAAGAGATTGACACCAAAACTTTCACATATATATTTGTGTCTTTCATTTTTATTTAGTATGCTAGTTATTAATTTTTTTTACTATTTGCTTGATTTTCAAATCATTTAATTTTTTTATTACTATCTTTATCATGAGGTAACATTTCACAATTTTTTCATTATCATTTTTGTTTTTTTATTGTTATTATATTTTACTGTATATAGAATCATCTTTACAGACATGAAACAAAATGAAAAAAATGTAAAAATCTATTTTCTTCAACAAACATTTATTAGTCTTACTAAAAATTGACGCTGTGTTTATTTACATATAAAGGCATCAATTAAAACCATTCCATTATTTTGTGAAAGATGTAAATTCCAGATTTCTCAAGATTCTGTTTTCATCTTCTTCGATGAAATCAAATTGATTGGTATTTGTTGTTCTTCTCTTAACGCTATTTTTTCTTGACAAAGAATTATCACTTGAATCCGGTCTTGAGTCAACATTATCATTACTTGAAGATAATTGTTCAAAAAAAGTTTGAGTAGTTGAACTTAGTTGACTTTGAATTTTATTTTTAGTTGTTGTTTTCAAATCTTGATAATTTTTAATACACCTTTCTTTTATTGAATTAATGGTTTTCATTCTTAAATTACCACTTGAATTATTGACTCCATTTGAATGCCAAACTTGAGCAAATTGATCACATTCAATTGCCAAAGTTCTAATGAATGTTGGTAAATTATCTTCAGAAATTATTTTGAAATGACATGTTGCAAATAAGCCTGGGACACCTGCTCTTCTATGAACTTTGACTTTGAATTGTTGAACTTCTGAATTTTCATTGTTTGAACTGAATGAGATACTATGAGGCTCAATAACAATATTTAAAAAATTGAATTGACTTTTAATAATATTAAAATCAAATGGATGTCCAGATTCATTGAAAAAAATATTAACATAATCGTTACCAACATGTCTTTTTTTTGATGAAAAACTTAAATCATCATTTTTTGAACTTGGCATTAATGTAGTTGTATGATAGATCAATTGAGTGACTTTATCATTCCAACCATACGCAACTTCACCATCAACATTATTTTCCGTATCTAAACCACCAACATAAAAACTCTTACAGTCTTTTAACTTAATTTTTCTACCAAATTTTGACAAAAATTTATCATATGAAGAAGATCCTTTATCATTAGCAAAAATTTCCTGCTCAGTTGTTTGGTTTGGTCCGATGTACATCAATCCAACTTTATGAAATTCAACAACTGGAATTCTATCAAAATTATTAATTGATCTTGTGATTGAATCATCATCTTTTGGAATTGGGATAGGTTTAATGCCCAATGAATTTGGATCAAGTTGAACAAATAATTGTAAAAAAATATAATTTTCGGTAAATAAATCATCATTTAATTCTTGATTATGATGTAACTGATTTGTGTAATAAGGGATCATTGATTCATCTGGGATGATTTGGAAAACAGTGGTACATGAAGATCTTCTAATGATAACTTTTGATTCTCCAGTTTGAGAGTTTGTATCAATTGAAATAATGCTCGTTCCGTAAACCCATTTTGATGATAAAATTTCAATGTCTGGATCATCTGAAACTAGGGGTTTATTTGCAGAAACAACTGGAGCAAAACTTAATTCCAAATTAGAATAAGTGAATCTTTGAATGAAATCAATAAATGCTAATTTTTGATTACTAATTTCAAGTTGAGAGTCCGTTGCGTTTTCCTCAACTATTAAATTTCTAATAATAAATGAAGTTAATTGTCTTCTTTCATTAATTTTCATGTTTAGATACCAATTTGCAATAATATCATAGCAGAGTGATAATAAGTAACTTGAAACAACGGGTGTCATTTCCATCAGTTCTGTAGAAGGAGTTGTTTCAGCTTGAACTTCTTGACCATGTGCCAATATACCATGATGTGAATCATTTTTACTTTTTTGAATGTCATGAGAATATTGAATAATCTTGAAAGTCATACCAATTGCTCTCTTGAATTCATCAACAGTAAAAGTTAAAGTCAGGTCTGGCATATATGATAATGCAAATAAAAATTCCAGAATATGTGCAGTTGCAAAAGGACTTGAAATTCTTGTCTGTAAATTGGTTAAAATAACTGTCAAAAATTTCTTTATAGACAAGGGAATTTCATAACAACAAACAGTTAGGATATGAACACAAGGAATTGCAGTTTTCTCCCAAGATGATAAACAGTTCAATAAAGAATTGACAATTTGATCTTGTTCTTGTTTGCTGAAAAATCTATGATATGAAACAATTGGAGTAAAATTTCTAACAATTGCCACTTGTAAGTCATGCTTGGTAATACTTTCTGGTAGTTTCAAACTCGAAGGGAGTTTTAGAGATAGTTGATCACAAGCTATCGATCTCAATTTAGAAATGTTAGTGGATGAATGCTCAAATAGTTTGAGATTTGATAGCTGTGGACAAATATGACACCACATAAAAGAATAAAGTTCATAATGAGGACATTCGGATAAAATTTGAAGTGCTAGGGAAGTCCAGCGTTCAAAATCAATGGTTGGCGTACTTGATAAAGTTTGTTGCTCTGAATTGAAAAATTTCAATTTGATTGTTGGTTTATCCAAACATTCACTTGGAATATATGGTATTGATTCAGGATAACACCATAATTCAATTGAATCATCATCAGTTAACTTTTTTTTAGTTTTTTTAACATTTAAGTTTCTTTCAAAAGCTGCTGAGAGTCCTTCAACATCAATTGGATTTGACAAATAAATCATCCCATCACTTGAAGCTCTGATCCTAACCATTAATTTCAAGATTATAAGTGTTACTTCAACTCTATCTTTTTTGCTTAAGTTATAATTAGCTAGATTCATTAAAACATCATATATATAAGATGCCTTTGTACCATCTTGGGCTAATGTTTTAGCAAATATAGTAACCATTGATTGTGTAATAAAAATAGATGAAATTTTGGAGAAACTTAATCTTGATGGATATTTCCCTGGATTAGGGCTTAAAGAAGCTAGACTAGATCTTCTTTTAGATGGTAGTAAACTTGGTTCGACATAATTGACGATAATAAATTTGAACAAATCAGTTGATAAGGATACAGATAAATCAACGATAAATCCATTCAAAATTTTTAAGACATCTTCCTTTTGCTCAACATCAAAATTTTGAAACATTAGTGAAATATAAAAAATCAAATCATTTTTAATTGATTCAACTACTGATTTCCCGGATTCAAGTTCTTGTATGTTTTGATCTATAAGTTTTCTAAAAATTTGGAGAACATTTATTCTTGTCATTGAATTATTCGCTGGATCCAAATAAAATTTTCTGAAAATAAGATCTGAATTATCTTTCCAATTAACGTTTTCGTTTTTATTATTCATTAAAGAATTGATATCATAATATTTTATAACAAACAAACTATTTAAATTTGTAAGATAATTGCTTGAGTCTATGAATAAATCTATCAAAAGTTCAATATTTCCTGGATATTTTTCGGATTCGACTAAAAACTGTAATTTAGCTAAAACTGATTTATATGCATCAATAGCCACAATTGTATTTAAATGAACCGAACAATTTCTCAAAATGGATAGAACAGAAGACTTTTGAGAGTTCCAACATTCAAGATTCAATTCATTGATTACTATATCATTTAAGATTGTAACATCAATAAATCTCAAAATAGATAATATTATGTTATCTTTATTCCAAGCGATTGTGGTATTCAAAGATTCCAAAAGACTGTAGACATCAACACTTCTGGTATAAGACGGTAGAACTGAGTTGAGTATTGATATAGCAGATGAAGAACAGTTATAATTTCTGTCAGAATTTGAAGAATGTTTGGACAGTATTATATCATTTAAAGTTGAAAAAGTTTTTTGAATTGAAGTCATATTGATTAATGTGTTTATTACCTGACAAACTTGTTCATAAAAATCATTACTAACGATTGCAGCAGCACACAGCACTTCCAATGTGTCATAGGATAAATTTTCAGGAATTGAAGCAAATGTAACGATTGTATTGATGAATTTGATGCATTCGTTCAATATACTTTCATCTGAAGTTTTCAGAGATATTTTTAAAATCAATGGTAATATTTTACTCACATCTATTCTATTTGGATCATTTGATGTGTTATTTAACAAACCATAGTTTGTAGAATCAGTTAAAAATTGTAATAGTTGTAGTAAATTTTTATTTTTCACGATCTCATTAGATGATAATGCATTGGCAAACATTATAGCAACTGGATTTTTAAATTCATCTTGATAAAGAGTTTGAAAAGTACCTTCATCAGTAAGTTTTCTGAATATTGTAATGAATAGATCAAGATTAGCATCTTTAATCTTTGAGAAATCACAATGTGATAATGCATCTTTAAAATAAAAAACTTTATTACGAATATCCTCATTGTCCAAATCAATACATCTGCAAAATAGCAAAAACGCTGTGCGTCTTGTGCTAATGTTGCTGTTAGCCATTAAGTCTCTAGAGCACTTCCATATATTTATTATAGAAGATTTTGAAAATTCATGTAAACATTTTGTAATATCTTCCACAGCTTTAATTCTGGTGGCTGTTGAAGACGAATTTAAGTTCTCAAGATAAGATTGACACTGACGGTCTATTGTGATGCTGTTGATATCAACACCCAAAGACTCAAAAGTTGCCACAGGCGCTGATGATTTAAAAGTGTTTGAAAGTGTCTTGAGGAACCCTGAAGCAAAGTTACTATCATCGCTGGAAGAGGTCATAGCTGTAATATCTAATGTCTTGTACCAGCTAGGTGATACTTGTGCTGTACAATAGACAAGCGCAATGGGTGATGGTAGTGTGGAGTTGTAACTAAATTATCTGGGAAACAGTCAAAGACACAATCAGAGAGGTACGCTGGAGAGTGTGTGAAAATTGGTGTTGTAGGGGCGCTGTAGTATGAGCGACAAATTACTGGCGCGGCAGTGGAGTCTGGACGTAGCGCGCTGTGAACTTTGAAGAGTGTTTCTGTAGGAAGCTAGAAAATAAAGAAATATTTTAAATTGTAAACTGCAAATTTTATAGGAAATTTAAAAACAGAGAGAAAAGTTACATATGTAAACCGCAGATTAACGAGGTGGTGAAGCGATGTTTTGGAGAATTTCAATAGAAATACGCAGACAGGAAGACAGTCTGATAGGACAGCAATTTAGCTGGAAACACTGGCTACAGAACGATGCCACTTCCATTGCCATTGAAGCCCATTCGAATAGCTTTCTATGACAGTGACTCAGCACGACGTCACTTAACATTGACATAAAACTTTCAACGGAACTTTAAGAACTTAGAAGGTTGGTGAGCACTGAGCACTGAGCACATTCTCTGGACTTTTGGGTATTACTTACTTTGAATATCATTCGATCCAACATCACACAACATATCAACCAACCCATCAAGCTCACCAACACACTCAAGTTCAACTCAGCACCATTTTTAATTTCCAATCATTTTTCTCACCTGCGCTGCCAGTAATTTTTTTTTTTTTTTTTTTTTTTTATATATATATGTATCAGAAATTTCACCACATTAATAATCTGTGATTCACTGTGCTACTTCTGAGTTCTGGCTTTGCTATCTGCTTTGAAGAGTCACTGCGCTACAAGATTATATATGTACTGCGACAGCAGCTACGTATTTGTTTGCAAAATAAATAAATAAACCATCGTTAAATGAGCAGCAAGAGCATCTCCTCACTTGTTGAGAAATCACCAAAACCAGTGACTTCAAAAGACTCTCTGGACCTAGACAACCTTTTGAGTTCAATCGAAGACGTGAACCATCCATACTTCAAGTCAGTTGAAAAAAAAATCCTAAGGAAATTTGATTTTATCGTCCTACCATGTCTTTCACTTTCATACCTTTATTCAAATTTAGATAAATCAAATATTGGGAATGCACAAGCTGCTGGTATGGGCAAAGATCTAGGTTTGGTTGGAAACCAATACGGAAATGTGATCAGTTTATTATTTGTCACCTACGTTCTATTTGAAACCCCTGCTGCTTTACTATTGAAAAGAATTGGATTGAAATTCAGTTTTTCAATATTAACTCTATTGTTTGGTGTGTTGTCATTATGTACTGCTTTTGTCAATAGTTATCACTCACTATTAGCTTGCAGAATGATCTTAGGATTGTGTGAATCCGGTATCATTCCCATTATCAGTGTTTATTTGGGTATGCTATACACAAAAGAGGAAATAGCTAAACGTTGTTCAGTCGTTTATTGCGCTTCAGCTCTTGCTGGTGCATTTGGTGGTCTATTGGCTTACGGGCTAATAAGGATTGAAACTAATAACTGGGCTGGCTGGAGATGGTTGTTTGCCATTGAAGGTGCTTTAACAATACTAAGTTTTCCAATTTTAATGTTGTTACTACCTTCTCAGCCTGAAACGGTTTGGTGGTTAACTGAAGAAGAAAAGAAATTTCTTGTGCTTAGATTTAAATTA
Organism: Starmera amethionina; assembly: GCA_030573755.1. NCBI lineage: Eukaryota > Fungi > Ascomycota > Saccharomycetes > Phaffomycetales > Phaffomycetaceae > Starmera > Starmera amethionina. The sequence goes on from JAJMDW010000175.1 coordinate 131,979, forward strand.
TATCCAGATTTTTATCAAGATGAAAAGTTTACATGGAGTGAAGTTAAAAGAAGTTTACTTGATCCATTCAACATTTTGATTTGTCTTTATGAATTTTGTGCTGATTTGACTTTATTTGGTATGTCAACTTTTTTACCTTCTTTAATCAAAGGTATGGGCTATAACAAATACATCACACAGTTATTGACAATTCCTTATTATTCTATTGCATTGGTAAGTTTTATCATCATTGGTTATTTTTCAGACAAGATTCAACACAGAGGTGGATTCATAGCAATTTGTTTAGTGGTAGAAATTGTTGGTTATGCAATTTTAATTGGGTCTGATGTATTAGGTGTTCGTTATTTTGGTTGTATGTTGATTGGGTTTGGAATGTATATTTGTTCAGCATTAAGTATCATGTGGGCTAATAATAATAACGCCGGTTATTATAAAAGAGCTACAATTGGTGGTATGATCACTACAATTGGTAGTTTAAGTGGTGTTTTAGCTGGGCAAATTTATACTACAGAAAGTGCTCCAAGATTTTTCAAAGGTTTGAAAGTTGCAATGTCTTTAACTTGCGTTGCATTGTTGATGAATGCTTGTTTGATGTATATTTTATACAGAAGAAATGAAATCAACTCAAAAAAATTACAAGAAATGGAAAAAGAAGGTGTTGATATTGCAAAATTGGAGAACCCAAAAGATGATAGAGCTGTGAATTTTAAATTTTTGTTATAATGTGTGTACGTATGTTTTGTTTTGTTTTGTTTTTTTTTTTTTTTTCTTTTTATTTATTCATCTTTAATATTTCAAATTACAATCAATAGATTTAATGATTTTATTGTAACTTATAATATATAATATACAAAATGCAAAATGTTTATTGTTCCTTTTCTCAGTTATTTAGAATAAAAATTTCCCCATTCAACACCACCATCTGAAAATTCTATAATACAGAGGAGAATTTGCAATCATTTGATTCTCTGCAATAATTTCTTGTTTCAAAAGATCCATATCAATATCCTCTCTTCCTGTATCAATATCAACTGTTTTTAAATCAAGTAAAAAAATCCAATTTTTTCTCCAAATTTTATGACCAATATAAAACACTATCAATAATGCCAAACTTAAAAAGATTTCAAAAAATGATTTGGCATTAGCTCTATTGGTTGGAAATAAGGCAACCCAAAATTGACCAATAATAACCAAAAAGTTCAAAATAATACCATAATAAGAACCATAAACACCTAATGGTGAAGTATAGGATAATTCGTTCAGTTCTCTTCCTTGTAATTTCATTGCAATTCTAAATCTAATATGACAAATTAAAATAGTTAACCACGCAAAAATAGTTGATAATCCACTTAAAGAACTTAACCAAGTAAATACTTCACCTTGTTTATTTGATGCTGCAATAAAAGATAATAAACCAAATATCATTGTAAATAAAATTGCCACTAATGGACGGCCTTTTTTATCAATATAACCTAAAATTTTTGGAGCATGACCTACGTCTGCTAATGATGCAAAGACTCTTGAACATGCATAAACTGATGAATTGGCAACTGATAAAATTGCAATTAAAATAATTGCATTCATTAATGATGGTAAACCTTTAATACTACCGTTTTGAATAGCAATAACAAAAGGTGAAATTGATGCATATGATGAACCATTTAGTAATCTTTCATCATCGTATGGAACTAAGCAACTGATTAAAGTTAATGTGACAATATAAACGATTGTGACCAACCAAAAAGTTTGTTTAGATGCTCTTGGGATGGTTTCTCTTGGGTTTTTAGTTTCAGCAGCTGCACTTGTACCTATTAACTCAGTACCAGCAAAAGAGAAAGCAGCAGTAACAAAAACAGAACAGAACCCTTTAAACCCATGAGAAAAAGCACCTGGGTTATGCCAATATTTACCACCAATGTAACCTGTTGTATTTGAAGCCCCACCACCACAAATTAGGACAATACCTAAAATGAAAAATCCAACAACTGCTATTAATTTTATTGATGATAATATAACTTCAGATTCAGCATAATATTTAATATCCAACATGTTTAAAACAAAAATGAACACATAAAAAATTGCTACCCAAGCATCTGAATTGATGGTATTGTTCCAATAATTAATAGTAATTGCAGCAGCAACCAGTTCTAACGGCAGTAGGATCAACCATTGTAATGCGTAGTTCCAAGCAATAGCAAAACCATAACTTGGATCAATAAATCTGATCGAATAAGTTGTAAACCCACCAGAAACATGTGGGAAAGTGACACAAAGTTCACCTAATGCTAGCGAAGTAGTAAACATCATTGTAGCAACAACAAACCAGCCAAGAACTAAAGATGCTGGACCACCACTGTTCAAAGCACCACCGGAATTGACAAATAAACCTGTTCCAACACTACCTCCAATAACAATCATCATTAGATGACGCAAACTTAATTCTTTCTGTAGGTTTGTATTTGAAGTGTTATGTGTAGCTTTTTCAACGTCATTTAATTCTTTATCATTCACTAATCTGCTATGTTTAGGTTCAGCTGGTTTAAAAGAATCAATAAATGATTCCCATGGTTTTAAATTAATTTTATTGGAATTTGATTTTGGATTTAATGAAACTTGAAAATCAAGTTCTGAATCTATATTCTTAGTTGTGTTTGATTCAGTTGGTGAGAGAAGAGCATTTGATGATTGGTCCATCTTGACTCCATGAATGAACTTGTTGGTGGTCTGGAATTGGATTAGATTGATTTAATGATAGTTTTATCGTAAATCTGAAAATTTTTAGAAATTTTTAATATGTAGGTATAAAAACCAAAACCGTTTTTTGATACATAAATCATGCTTTAAAGCAAGCTGAGCCGTGACTCCTGAGTGAGGGTAAATTAAAATTTAAACTCATTTGAATCATAAGTTACAAACTTATATTTAAGATTTTTCCTAACTCAACTTGCATTTGAAAATTGAACGGCGCATATTGGAAAATTTTGGCATATTTGACAGAAGAGAGTATAATAAGAGTACAAAGTTCAAACTTCAACGCAGTTGATGCTAGCAAACGAATTGACTCTTGTTGTGAGGCTTCATAGAAACCAGAAGTAAACTCCTCCAGTGCCCCACGATAGTAGATACTGTCTTTTCTACCGGAGGTCAAGGATTTCGAACTTTGTAAATTGTGTCACGACGAGTCACGTCACGAGTCACGACTCACGACTCACATCATAGTTCGAAATTTGAATTTCAAAGTTTTGAACTTAAAAAGGACTCGGTTTCGACTTTTGAAAGGTAAACAGACATTTTGGATTGATCTCCAACCGATTTTTGAAGCTAGAGAATCGAAACTTTTTTGAAAACGCTGGTAGCTACTAGCCTGTAAAATTCATTAATTTAAGTAAATAACATAAGAAGTCATAATATCTTAACTTGGAGGCAAAAGGAAGAGAAAATTAAAGTTTTAGGAAAATTTCAAGTGAAATAACATCGGCAGTACATTTGTTACTTATAAGTTGTAAGTTGATCACGTATAATATAACGTACTAATGATGAAATACTAGTGGTGAGTTCTGACCCAACTCTAGAAAACTGAAATATTTTGATGATATATAGCTAAAAGTACGTTGTCGAAAGTATTAAAAGAACGTTGGTGGAAACTAGTTGAAACTTGAAAGTGCTTTTCAATAAAAAAAGAGTAGCTGTCTAACTTTTACGCAGATAATCTAGATCAATAACATTCGTGATCGACAAACTCTAGTAATTATATGCTGTACAAGCTGCTGTAGACGTTGTCTGTCATGTCTCAGCATTGGTATATCAGGAATTTTTTCATTAAATATATTAAACCTAAAATTTTACACTAACTACTTAATATACTACAGCTAGGTGCCATGTAGTAGTACAGCTACTTATATAAGGTGCTAATATTACTTATAGTACTACGTCTAGCATGAGCAGCAGCTAGCACTTATAGTTGCTACACTAGCTGCTACACTAGGCCGCGGGCCGCCGCGGTGAGTTTTTTGAATAAAGCTAAACGTATAAATACTAAATAATTCTACAATAAAAATTATTTCACTCGCCACTATCTAATTAAAATAATATGGTAAAATATAATATTTTAATATCTTAAAGTAATAATTAATACAACTGTTTGATATGATTAATCACGCTAGCTGTTATGATTAATACAACAAATTAATACAGCATATACAGACTGGATAATATTTACAAGAAAATCGTCAAGCGTTTTGAATTCAAAAATGAGCTACACAAAACTAAAATTAGTGCGCTCTTATAATAATAATACTATATAATATGAATAATATCGCACTTTCCAGCTAATAACTCGTAGACTAATTGGACTCGTCTTAATATTTCAAGTTGAACTTGATCGCTCGCCAAATTATCTAAAAATAATTAAAAGTTTTGATACTATTTCAAACGTCAAAAATTATTATAACCAGTCTAATTCTAATTTCTCAGCTAGATTATGAACTAATTAGGAATATGACATAAAATAAAGTTACAGGTTTTTATAATATTTACTTGTAAGTAAGTTGGAAAACACGAAATTATAGGCTTAGTCATGTAATTTGTAACGGTATCCCGTTTTAACTTTTCAGGTGTACCAGTGTCCAGTGTCCACTGTCCACTGCCGGCTACTGCGTTGAAACTTGAAAGTTGAGATTCGAGAAATCAAGCAAATTCAAAAAACACCCTTAAACTTTTTTTCATGAAAATTACATAATATGTAATACATAAAGTCAAGAAAAATTAAATGGTTGAATAGGCTGGTTTGTTTAATTCTGAATAGTTTGATTAAACAGTAATTATTACGGCTAGAGTCTCAAATTTCAATACACTTGTATAGAGTCCCATGGATACTGAGCCTTTAAGCGTCATCTACAAATAACAAATTATTACAAAGTTCAAACTTCAGTCTCGACTCTCCAATTTCCAAACAGCCTTTATGATTTATCTATTCAATCAGGTGCGTCGGTCAGGACACACTGACAGATAAATCTCAAAATTCCTGATTGTGGAATCTGGAACTTGAAAGAGCAGTTTGACTCTTGAGGAAATGAGCAAATTTAATGGAACAACGAGCTAATTAATCTCGTTAGATCTATGGGACTGCTACAGTCGGAGAAAACTTTTTGAACAATACAAAACAAAACAAGTTGCAACGTAGACGCTGAGTAGACTCTGTGTAATTGAAGAAACAGATCCTTGGATTTATCGGTACCTTTGTAACTTAACTATCCAGCCAAAAAAAAGTGGTGTTTATAGCTTTTTGGGAGCTTTTCTGACACTTACAAAAAAAAGTTTATTAGTGTTCACTTCCAAATTGGCATACATACAACCGTGAAAGATAACGGAGATATTTAATAAACCAAGTTCCAAGTTCCAACTCTCCAGTTGAAAATATTTTCAGTTTCAATTATCTGTTGCAATCATTCTTGCGTCGACTCTTCACCTACAACTACAATAAATAATAATAATATTGGTTATCAGTTGCTTATATTCAACCCTGGAACTCTTTAATACCTTAATACCAACATCCAACCCAAACTCAGGTGTATCTGTCTCCAAATACCAGTCATTTATTGAACAACAACAAAAAAAAAGCAAACAATAAAGAATGAGATTCTCTACCGTTTTGACTTCAGCTTTAGCTGTTCCTGCTCTGTTGGTTTCAGCTGTTGCTTTGCCAAACCCTAAAAACACTTATGTCCCAAAGTTAGAGAAACGTCAACAAACAGTATTAACTAATAATGTCTGGACTTCAACTTCTTCCAAAATTATTATGGCAATTACACCTACAATTATTGATGGTGTTACAATTTCAGCTTCTCCAATTACAACTAGTGCCACTCCTTGGGTTTCAATTGATGGATCAGGTATCCCATACGCTGTCACCCCAACCACTTCAGATGGTACTGTTTTGAATACTTCACCAACCCCAACTGCTTCAAATTTCCCGGAACCTGTTGCAGCTCCTCCAGTTTTAAGATGTTTTGGTGATAGAGTTCCAAAAACTGATTCTAAATCTTATCCTTTCTGCTCAAGCTTAAACGGTACAGAAGTTGTTGTTGGTCAAACTTATTGGATCACTTGGGATCCAACTTATTTTTGTGGAGATGTTGCTGATTGTACAGTCACTCGTGTTAAACTTGAATTGGTTGCGTATCCTCAAACTGGTGCAAATGATTATTTATTTGAAACTAATTATTTATCGAACGCAGATGGTTATTATCCTTTATATATTCAACCTTCTTTTGTTAGAAATTCAAATGGATATTTTTACGTTACAATCACTCCATTAACAACAGCTTCAACTAAAGCTGCACATGTTGGTACAAAAGGTTCAGCAATGTTAAGAGCAATCAAATATGCATCTGATGCTGAATTCAGTAAAATTACAAGAGTTCCTTCTGATAATGGAAGTTCAGGTTCTTCAATATCCAAAAGTTCAAATTCTTCATCAAAATCTAATAATGCAGGTACAATTGCACCTGCAGTTGTTGTTCCAGTTGTTGTGGTTTTAGGTGTTGCAATCTTTGTTATTTGGTATCTTCGTAAACAAAAGAAACCATTGTTAAGTTTGGTTAACTTACGTGGTTCTGGTGGTTTAGGATCTAAAGATGAAAGATTAAATAGAGCTCAAGATCCAAACTCTAAATCAACCACTAACTCAAATGTTAATGATGG